>ML358557.1:0-69662 GCA_005239505.1 Nicotiana paniculata | reverse complement strand
TATATTCACTCTTTTGTTGTTGGTGAGGGCACATGATCTCATGAACGATTGGTAATATTGCAAACTTTCTTGTTGGGTAGGTGCGTGAATTGAGAGGACTTAGTGGTTGCAAGTTGAATCTTGAGGTTGGGTGGTTGAAATTAGGTTGTTGGTATGATTGATTAAATTGTTATGCTTGGGCATGTTTAATGAAGGGGAAGAATGTGAAATTGTGTATGTTCATACTTGGTTGCCGATATCGATCATAGTCAAGGGGTAAGGTGTGTGATTGAAAAGTAAAATACTCCTTGATAATGAACCTTGTACTTGTTGAAGGGTAGTAGATTGTCCCATTGTTCGAGGACGAGCAAGAGTCTAAGTGTGGGGTGTTGATATTTAGCTTAAAGTGTATATTTTTCTATGTATATCGCCTCATATTTTACTTTTGTTTCGTGAGTTTTAGATGATAAAGATGATGATTTATATTAATTTGAAGTATTTTTATATTTAGGAATAATTCGGGATCAATTGGGGGCGAAACGCGCGAAATTAGAGCCAAAACGGACGAAACCGGGAAATTTGCGATTTTGGGTGCCACAGGTAGCGCCTAGACCCACCTGTGTCGCTGTGGGCAGTAGCTAAATATGGGGCAGCGCCCTGGTAAGTATCTGGCGCTATCCAGGGCGCCGGTGACGAGAATTTTGTCCTATTTTGCCCGGGACACGGTTATTTCGGCCCTAAACCTACCTAACGCGTATAAAAGCAAGTCTAAGCTTATTTTTGAAGGGTTGGACGCCACTTTGGAGGAGATATACACACGGGATCGTTAGGAAACGTAGAATCCTCAGTTTTCTTCATCTTTTTCTAGTATTTACAATTAATTCAACACTTATGCAATTGTTTGATTTAAGCATGAGTGGCTAAACACCCATTGTTCTGGGGTTGTGATTTAGCCATGAATATTGTTCTTCGACATTAGTTTAACCTTGATTATATTTCACTCAATATATGGTTGTTTCTTCAATTCTGTGTTTAATTGCTTAATTGTCTGGCCAACAGTTAGGTTCTATATACTATCTATGTTATGCTTGGGAAAGCCGTATATAGATTAAAGAATAATTGAAGAGAGCGCAATCTTAACCCTTCAGGGGAGCGGATTTGTGGTTAGGATAGGAATATACCTAGTTACTGTGCTTAATTAAATATCGTAATCTTAGTGCGTTCTAATAGATTAATTTCATAGGAATATTGGCGTTAATCTATTGAGAATAGGCGAGTAGTGTTTCGAGAGAAGGCTATAAGAGCATTTATCGATTAATTAGCAACCATGAGTGAATTATATGAAATGGAGAGTTAATTAGAACACAATACAAATGGTGAATAGATCACAACCCTGGAATATTTGTCTCTATTGAATAAACAACAATCAACTCGTCACTTGATAATTAGTTATTTCGTAGAATCGTAGTATAAATAGTTACATTCCTGGATTTTTACTTTGGCTTGATTAAATAACAATTATAGTGATTTAGTAAGTATTTTACACAAGTGTCTATGGGTTCGACATTCGATTTATCATTATATTACTTGTACGACCACGTATACTTGCGTGTGCGTTTGGGACCAACACGCGGATCGGGTTTTATAGCCGTAAAATGCCGAAAAATAAGGATCGGTCAATGCGGGGTGGTGACTATGGTTCCTTAAGTTGTAGATGATATTCCAGAAAAATTTTAGGTGATCCGAGTACAGGGCCCGGACCCACGGCCAAAGGCGTGGGCTACAACACAGAAAAATATGGGAATATAGCGGAATTTAGGTTTTATGGCCGTAAATCACCAAAACACGAGGAGTGGTCATGGAGAGGTGATGAATATGGTTCCTTAAGTCGTACTTGATGTCCCGCAAAAATTTTAGGCAATCCGAGTCTGGTTTCCCGCGCCCATGGCGGAAGGCGTGGGCTATATCACACGAAAATATGAGAATCAAGTGCAATTCAAGTATTATTGCTGTAATATGCCACATACGAGCAACGGTCATGGTGGGCCAGTGACAATGATCCCTTATGTCGTGTTTTATATTCTGGAAAATATTAGGTTATTCGGATCTAGGGGCCTGGACACACGGCGGAGGCGTCAGTTATAGCACAAGAAAATGCGGGAATCGTGCGTAATTCAAGTTTTATGGACGGAAAACACTAAAAAATGAGGAACGGTCATGGTGGGGGTGATAAGTATGGTTCTGTAGGCTGTATTTGATGTCCCAAAATTTTTTTAGGCAATTTGGGTATGTGGGTCCGGGCCCATGCCCAAAGGCATTGGTTATAGCACACAAAAATATGTTAATCGGGCAGAATTCAAGTTTTATGGTTGTAATTCGTAAAACACCAAAACAATAAGGAACGAACATGGAGGGGGCAGTGACTATGGTTCCTTAGCTCATATTCTATGTCTATGAAAAAATTTAGTAATCCATGTCTGGGCGCCTGGGCCCATGGGAAAAAACGTGGGTTATAGCACACAAAAATATGGGAATGTGGCAGAATTCAAGTTTTTTGGTCGTAAAATGCCAAAAAATGAGGAGCGGTCATGGAAGAGCGGTGACTATGGTTCCTTATGTCGTATTTCATGTCCTAGACAAATTTTACACGATCCGGGTCTATGGGGCCCGGTCCCAAGGCAGAAGGCGTTAGCTATAACACACGAAAATATAGGAATCAAGCTCAATTCAAATTTTATGGCTGTAAAATGCCAAAAAATAAGGAACAATCATAGAAACATAGTGACTATGGTTCCTTAGGTCGTATTTTATATCTCGGAAAAATTTTAGGCGATCCGAGTCCTGGGTCTGGGCACACGCAGGAAGGCATGGGCTATAGCACACGAAAATATGGGAATCGCGCAAAATTCAGGTTTTATGGTCATAAATCGCCAAAAAACGAGGAACAATCATGGTGGGGCAATGATTATGGCTCGTTAGGTCGTATTTGATATTTCGGAAAACTTTTAGGCGATCCGGATCCGGGGGCCTCGACACACGGCGGAAGGCTTGGGCTATAGCACACGAAAATATGGGAATCGATCGGAATTAAGATTTTATGGATGTAATACGCCAAAAAATGAGGAACGATCATGGAAGGGCAGTGACTATAGTTCCTCAGGTCATATTTGATGAATTTTAGGCGATCTAGATCCGGGGGCCCAGGGCCCGCAGCAGAAGGCGTGGGCTCTAACACAACAAAATATGGGAATCGCACGGAATTCAGATTTTATTGCCATAAAATGCCAAGAATCGAGGAACAGTCATGGAGGGGGTGGTGACTATGGTACCGTAGGTTGCATTTGATATCCCGTAAAAAATTTAAGAGATTAGGGTACGAGGGCCCGGGCCCACGACCAAAGGCATGGGCTATAGCACATGAAAATATGGGAATTAGGCGTAATTCAAGTTTTACGATCGTAAAACGCCAAAAATGAGGAACGATCACAGAGGCGAAGTGATTATGGTTCCTTAGGTCGTATATAATGTCCTACAAAATATTTAGGTAATTCGGGTCCTGGGGCCCCGGCCCACGGTAGAAGGCATGGGCTATAGCACACGAAAATTTGAGAATCTAGCGAAATTCAAGTTTTATGGTCGTAAAATTCCAAAAAATGATGAGAGGTCATGATAGGGTGGTGACTATAGTTCCTTAGGTTGTACTTGATGTCCTGTAGAAATTATAGGCGATCCGGGTGCGGTGGCCCACGACGGAAGGCATGGGAATCAGGCGAAATTCATGTATGATGGTCGTAAAATACCAAAAATGAGGAATGGTCATGGAGGGGTGGTGACAATGGTTTCTTATGTCGTATTTTATGTTTCCAAACATTTTTAGGCAATCCGGGTCTAGGGGGCCCGGGTCCACAACAGAATATGACAGCTATAGCACTCGAAAATATGGGAATTGGGCGGAATTTAGGTTTTATGGTTGTAAAGCCAAAAAACGAGAAACGGTCATGGCGAGGAGGAGAATATAGTTCCATAGGTCATATTTGATGTCTCGTAAAATTTTTAGGCAATCCGCCCTTTCCCATGGCGGAAGGCGTGGGCTATAGCACACGAAAATATGAGAATGGGGCGAAATTAAGGTTTTATGACCGTAAAACGCCAAAAAAATGAGGAACGATCATGGAAGAGCAGTGCATATGGTTCCTTTGGTAATATTTGATGTCCCAAAAAAATTTAAGCTGATCTGAGTCTGGGGCCCTAGTCTCACAGTGGAAGGCGTGGGCTACAACACAAAAAAATATGGCAATCAATCGGAATTCAGGTTTTATTACCATAAATTGCCGAAAAAGGAGGAACGATCATGGCGAGGCAGTGACTATAGTTCCTTAGGTTGTATTTGATTTCCTAGAAAAATTTTAGGCGATACGGGTCTGGGGTCCCGGGCCCAAGGTGGAAGTCATGTGCTATAGCACACGGAAATGTGGGAATCGCGCGAAGTACAGGTTTTATGACCGTAAAATGCTAGAAAATGAGGAACGATCATAGCGGGGTGGTGAATATGGTTCCTTATATCGTATTTGATGTCCCAAAATTTTTTTAGGCAATTAGGATCGAGGGACCCGAGCCCACGACTAAAGGCTTTGGCTACAACACATGAAAATGTAGGAATCTAGCGGAATTCAAGTTTTATGGCCGTAAAATACCAAAAAATAAGTAACATTCATGGGAGGGAATTAATGTGGTTCCTTATATCGTATTTGACGTCCCAGAAAAATTTTAAGCAATCCGGGTCTGGGGGTCTGGTGCCACAGAAGAAGGTATGGGCGCACACGAAAATATGGCTATCGGGCAAAATTCAAGTTTTATGAGCGTAAAATGCCAAAAAACAAAGAACGGTCATGGTGGGGCAGTGATTGTAGTTCCTTTGGTCATATTTGACAACCAGAAAATTTTTTAGTCAATACGGGTCCGGGGGTCTGGGGCCAAGGAGGAAAGTGTGGGCTATAGCACACGAAAATATGGTAATCGGGCAAAATTCAGGTTTTATGGCCATAAAACGCCAAAAAAGAGGATGGCCATGGCAGGGCTTTGACTATGGTGCCTTATTTAGTATTTGATGTCTTGGAAAATTTTTACGGGATCCGGGTCCAGGGGCCTGGGCCCACGGCGGAAGGCGTGGGCTGCACACGAAAATATGGCAATCGGGTGGAATTGAGGTGTAATGGCCATAAAATGCCAACAATTGAGGAATGGTCATGGAGAGGCAGTGACTATGGTTCCTTAGATCGTGTTTGATGTCCCAAAAAAATTTAGGGTATCAGGGTCCGATGTCCCTGACCCATGGAGGAAGGCGTGGTCTATAGCACAGGAAAATGAGGGAATCGCGTGGAATTAAAGTTTTATGGCTGTAAAATGCGAAAAAACAAGGAACGGTCAAGTCGGGGTGGTTACTATGGTTCCTTAGGTCATATTCAATGTCCCAAAAATATTTTAGGCGATCTGCCGGGCCCACGGAAAAGGCATGGGCTATACATATGAAAATATGGTAATTTGGCAGAATTCAGGTTTTATGGCCGTAAAATGTCAGAAGATGAGAGGTCATGGAGGGGCAATGACTATGGTTTCTTAGGTCGTATGTGATGTCCTGGAAAAACTTTAGGTGATTCGGGTCCGGGGGCTTGGGCCCACGGTGAAAGGCATGAGCTATAACACACGAAAATATGGGAATTAGGCGGAAGTTAAGTATCATGGCCGTAAAATGCCAAAAACGAGGAACGATCATGGAAGAGTGGTGACTGTGGTTTCTTAGGTCATATGTGATTTCCTAGAAAAATTTTAAGCGATCCGGATCTGGGGGCCAGGGCCCACGGCAGAAAGCAAGGGCTATAGCGCATGAAAATATGGCAATGTAGTGCAATTCATGTTTTATGGTCGTAAAATTCCAAAAGATAAGGAGAGGTCATGGCAGGGTAGTGACTATGGTTTCTTAGGTCGTATTTGATGTCCCAAAAATTTTTAGGCGATCCGGGGGCCTGGACCCACGGCAGAAGGCTTGGGTTATTGCACACAAAAATATGGCAATCGGGCCGAATTCAGGTATTATGGCTGTAAAATGTAAAAAAAAAAAGGAACGGTAATGGAAAGGCAATAACTATTGTTCCCTAGGTGATATTTCATGTCCAGGAAAATTTTTTGGGGATCCGGGTCTGGAGGCTCGGGCCCACGGCGAAAGGTATGGGCTATAGCACACGAAAATATGGGAATATAGAGGAATTCAAGTTTTTTATGGCTGTAAAAAGACAAAAAACGAGGAGCAATCATTGAAGGGCGGCGAATGTGGTTCCTTAGGTTATATTTGATGTCGCGGAAATTTTTTAGGTGATCTAAGTGAGGGAGCCCAGGCCCATAGCGTGGGAAATAGCACACGAAAATATGGAAATCGGGAGGAATTCAAGTACTATTGCCATGAAATGCCAAATATGAGGAACGGTCATGGACGAGTAGTGACAATAGTTCCTTATGTCGTATTTGATATCCTGTAAAAATTTTAGGCGATACGGGTCTAGGCGATCAAATTGAATTCAAGTTTTATGGCCGTAAAACGCCAAAAAATGAGGAACGGTCATGGCAGAGCGGTGATTATGGTTCCTTAGTTCGTATGTTATGTCCCAGAAAATTTTTAAACAACCTAGGTCTGGGGGCCTAAGCCCACGGCCGAAGGCATGGGCTATAGCACACTAATATGTGGTAATATGGCGGAATTCAAGTTTTATGGCCATGAAACGCCAAAAACGAGGAATGGTCATGGATGGGAGATGACTATGGTTCCTTATGTCATATTTGATATCCCAAAAAATTCTTAGGGGATACAGATCCGGTGTCCCAGGCCCACGGCCCAAGTCGTGGGCTATAGCACGCGAAAATATGGCAATCGGGCGGAATTCGGGTTTTATGGCCGTATAACACCAAAATATGAGGAACGATCATGGCGGGGCGGTGATAATGATTTCTTATGTCATATTTCATGTCCTAGAAAAATTTTAGGCGATTCGGATTTAGGGGAACCGGGTCCACGGCAGAAGGTGTGGGCTATTGCACACAATATAAGGAAATCGAGCGAAATTCAGGTTCTTAGGCCGTAAAGCGGAAAAAAAGAGGAACAACCATGGAAGGGTGGCGACTGTGGTTCTTTAGTTTGTATTTGATGTCCTGAAATATTTTTAGGTGATACGGGTACGGGGACCCGGGCCCATGGCGGAAGGTGTGGGCAATAGCCCACGAAAAATGTGGGAATCCCACGGAATTCAGGTTTTATTTCCGTAAAATGCCAAAAATTGAGGAACGGTCATGGAAGGGCGATGAATATGGTTCCTTAGGTTGTATTTGATGTCACAAAAATATTTTAGGCGATCCGGGTACAGGGGTCCGGGCCCATGGCCAAAGGAGTGTGCTATAGAACACGGAAATATGGGAGTCAGGCAGAATTCAAGTTTTATGGCGGTAAAAAGATACAAAATGAAGAACGGCCACAACGGGGCGGTGAATATGGTTCCTTAGGTTATATTTGATGTCTCGTAATAATTTTAGGCAATTCGAGTCCGGGGGCCCGGGCCCATGGCAGAAGGCATGGGTTATAACACACGAAAATATGAGAATCTAGCAAAATTATGGTCATAAAATGTCAAAAAACGAGAAGAGTTCATGGTGGGGTAGTGACTATGGTTACTTAGGTCATATTTGATGTCCCGAAAATACTTTAGGCAATATGGGACCGGGTACTTGGCCCACGGCGGAAGGCGTGGGCTATAGCACACAAAAAGATGGCAATCGGTAGGAATTCAGGTTATATGCCCGTAAACTGCCATAAAAAGAGGAACGATTGTGGGGATGTGACTATGGTTACTTAAGTTGCATTTGATGTCCGGAAATTTTTTTAGGCGATACGGGTACTAGGAGCAGGCCCACAGCCGAAGGCGGGGGCTACAACACACGAAAATATGGGAATCAGACGAAATTCAAGTTTTATGGCTGTAAAATGCTAATAAATGAGGAACGGTCAAGGGGGCAGTGACTATGGTTCCTTAGGTTGTATTTGATATCCTGGAACAATTTTCGGCGATAAAGGTGCATGGTCCCGGGCCCACGGCGGAAAGGCATGTGCTATAACACACGAAAATGTGAGAATCGCACAAAATTTAGCTTTTATGGCTGTAAAACATCAATAAACGAGGAACGGACATGTCGGGGTGGTGAATATGGTTCCATAGGTCATATTTGAAGTTCCAGAAAATTTTTAGGAAATTTGGGTCCGGGGACCCGAGCCCACGGCACAAGACGTGAGCTAAAGCACACGAAAACATGCGAATCTCGCGGAATTCAAGTTTTAAGGTCGTAAAATGCAAAAAATGAGTAACGGTCATGGCGAGGTGGTGACTATTGTTCCTTAGGTTGTATTTGATGTCTTGAAATTTTTTTAGCCAGTACGGGTAAGGGGTTCCGGTCCCACAACGGAAGGCGTGTGCTATAGCACATAAAAATGTGAGAACCGCGAGTAATTCAGGTTTTATTGCCGAAAATGCCAAAAAAATGAGGAACAAACATGGAGGGGTGGTGACTATGGTTCCTTAGGTAGTATGTGATGTCCCAACAAAATTTTAGGCAATCTGGGTCCGGGGAGTCAGGCCCACGGCAGAAGTCTTGCGCTACAGCATACGAAAATATGGAAATCTAGCGGATTTCAAGTTCTATGGTCGTAAAAAGTCAAAAAACAAAAAACAGTGATGGAAGACGGTGACTATGGTTCATTAGGTTGCATTAGATGCTCCGAAATGTTTTTTGGCAATCCGGGTCCGGGGACTCCGACCCACGGCAGAAGGCAGCACACGAAAATATGGGAATCTAGCGGAATTCAGGTTTTATGGCCGCAAATGCCAAAAACAAGGAGCGGTCATGGTGGGACGGTGACTATGGTTCCTTAGGTCGTACTTAATGTCCTGGAAAATTTTTAGGGGATTCGTGTTTGAGGGCCCAAGCGCACGGCAGAAGGCGTGGGCTATAGCACATGAATTTATAGGAATTGCGCGGAATAGAGGTTTTATGGTTGTAAAATGCGAAAAAAACAAGGAACAATCATGGAGTGGTGGTGTCTATGGTTCCTTAGGTCGTATTTGATGGCCATGAAAAATTTTAGGCGATCCTGGTCTGGGAATCCGAGCCTACGGCTGAAGGCGTGGGCTATTGCATATGAAAATATGGGAATCAGGCGGAATTCAGGTTTTATGGCCATAAATGCCAAAAAATGAGGAATGGTCATGACGGGCCGGTGACTATGGTTCCTTACATCGTATTTGATGTCTCAAAAAAATTTTAAGCGATCCGGATTGGGGATCCTGGCCATAGCGGAAAGTGTGGGCTATAACACATGAAAATATGGGAATCCAGCGAAATTCACGTTTTATGGCCGTAAAATGCCAAAAACCTGAGGAATAGTCATGGTGGAGCAGTGACTCTGGTTCCCTAGGTCGTATTTGATGTCCCAGAAACATTTTAGACGATCTGGGTCTGGGATCTTGGAACCACGGCGGAAGGCGTGGACTATATAACACACAAAAATATGGCAATCAGTCGGAATTCAGGTTTTACGACCGTAAAGTGCCACAAAAGGAGGAACAATGATGGCGGGGCAGTGACTATGGTTACTTAAGTTGTATTTAATGTTCGAAATTGTTTTTTGGCGATACGGGTACGGGGGCCCGGGGCCACAACAAAAGGCGTGGGCTACAACACACGAAAATATGGGAATCAGAAGGAATTCAAGTTTTATGGTCGTAATGCTAATAAACGAGGAACGGTCAAGGCGGGGCGGTGAATATGGTTACTTAGGTTGTATTTGATGTCCTGGAAAAATTTTAAGCGATATAAGTCCATGGTCCCGGGCCCACGACGGAAGGAGTGTGCCATAGCACACAAAAATGTGGGAATCGCACAGAATTTAGCTTTTATGGCCGTAAAACGTCAAAACATGAGAAATGGACATGGAGGGGTAGTGAATATTTTTCTATAGGTCGTATTTGATGCCCCGCAAAAATTTTAGGTAATTCGGGTCCGGGGGCCCGGGCACAACGCATAAGGCATGGGCTATAGCACACGAAAATATGAGAATCTAGCGAAATTCAGGTTTTATGGCCGTAAAATGCCAAAAACTACAGAGAGGACATGCAGGGGCGGTGACTATGGTTCCTTAGGTCGTACTTGATGTCCCGTAAAATTTTTGGCGATCTGGTTCCGGTGGCCCACGACGAAGGCGTGGGAATCGGGCGGAATTCAAGTATTATGGTTTTAAACTGGCAAAATCGAGGAACGGTAATGGTGGGGCAGTGACAATGATTCCTTATGTCATATTTAATGTATCGGTTTAGGCAATTGGGACTAGGGGTCCTGGGCCCACGCCGGAAGGCATTAGTTATAGCACACGAAAATATGGGAATCAAGCGAAATTCAAGTTTTATCACCGTAAAATGCCAAAACGTAAGGAACGGTCATGGCGGAGCAGTGGCTATGTTTTCTTAGGTCGTGTTTGATGTCCCGAAATTTTTTTAATCAATCTGGGTCCGGTGGCCCGGGCCCATGGCGGAAGTCGGCACATGAAAATATGTGAATCAGACGAAATTCAAGTATTATGGCCGTAAAATATCAAAAATAAGGAATGGTCATGGCGGGCCGGTGAAAATGGTTCCTTATGTCGTATTTGATGTCCTGAAAAAATTTAAGGTGATCCGGGTCTAGGGGCCTGGGCCCACGGCCAAAGGCATGGGCTATAGCACACGAAAATATGAAAATGAGGCAGAATCAATTTTTATTGCCGTAAAAAGCCAAAAAATGAGGAACGGTCATGGAGGCGTGGTGACTATGGTTCCTTACGTCATATTTGACGTCCAAGAAAATTTTTAGGCGATCCGGGTCCAGGATCCCGGGCCCACGGCGGAAGGCGTGGGCTATTGCATACGAAAATATGGCAATCGGGTGGAATTCAGGTTTTTTTGCCGTAAAACGGGAAACAATAAGGAACGATCATGTGGGGGGGGTGGTAACTAAGGTTCCATAACTCGTATTCTATGTCCCAAAAAGATTTAGGGGATCCGAGTCTGGCGGCCCGGGCCCACGGCGGAAGGCATGGGCAATAGCACAAGAAAATATGGGAATCGCACGGAATTCAGGTTTTATTTCCGTAAAACGCTAAGAAACGAGGAACACTCAAGGCGGGGCAATTACTATGGTTCTTTAGGTTGTATTTGTTGTCTCGAAAAAAATTTAGGCGATCAGGGTACGGGGGACCGGGCCCACGGCCAAAGATGTGGGCTATAGCACGCGAAAATATGGGAATCAAGCGGAATTCAAGTTTTATGGCCGTAAAATGCCAAACAACGAGGAAAAATCATGGAAGGGTGGTGACTGTGGTTCCTTAGATTGTATTTTATGTCCTAGGAAAGTTTTAGGCGATACGGGTCCGGGGTCCTGGGCTAACAGCTTAAGGCATGAAAGCACATGAAAATCTGGGAGTCGCGCAAAATTCAGGTTTTATGGCCGTAAAATGTCAAAAAAAGAGGAACGGTCATGGAGGGGTGGTGACTATGGTTCCTTAGGTGGTATTTGATTTTCGAGAAAGTTTTAGGCAATCTGGGATCAGGGTCCCGGGCCCATGGCCATAAGTGTGGGCTATAGCACACGAAAATATGGGAATATGGGGGAATTCAGGTTTTATGGCCGTAAAATGTCAAAACACGAGGAGAGGTCATCGCAGGGTGGTGATTATTGTTCCTTAAGTCGTACTCGATGTCGCAAAATTTTTTTAGGCGATCCAGGTCCGTTGGTCCGGGCCCATGGCGAAAATCGTGGGCTATTTAGCACATGAAAATATGGAAATCGGGTGGAATTCAAGTATTATGGCCGTAAAATGTCAAAAAATGAGAAATGGTCATGGCTGCGTGGTGAATATTGTTCCTTAGGTCGCATTTGGTATTCAAGAAAAATTTTAGGCGATCCGTGTCCGAGATCCTGGGCCCACCGCGGAAGGCGTGGGCTATTGCACACGAAAATATGGCAATCAGGTAGAATACAGGTTTTTTGGCCATAAAACAACAAAATACGAGGAACGGTCATGGAGGGGTGGTGACTATTGTTCCATAGGTTGTATTTGGTGTCACGGAAAAATATAGGGGATCCGAGTCCGGGGCCCAGGCTCACGGCAGAAGGCGTGGGCAATAGCAAATGAAAATGTGGGAATCGCACGAAATTCAGGTTTTATTACCGTAAAACACCGAGAAACGAGGAATGGTCATGGCAGGGTTTATGGGAATCTGGCGAAATTCAGGTTTTATGGCCGTAAAATGCCAAAAATCAAGGAGCGGTCGTGGCGGGATGTTGACTATTGTTCCTTAGGTCGTGCTTGATGTCCCGCAAAATTTTTAGGCGATCCAGGTCCGGTTGTCTGGCCCATGGTAGAAGTCATCGGCTATAGGATATGAAAATATGGGAATCAGGCGGAATTCAAGTACTATTGCCATAACATGCCAAAAACGAGGAATGGTCATAGCGGGGCATTGAAAATGGTTCCTTATGTCGTATTTGATGTCCCGACAAAATTTTAGGCGATTCGGGTCTAGGGGGCCTGGGCCCAAGTCGGAAGGCATTGGCTATAGCACACGAAAATATAGAAATCGGGCTGAATAAAAGTTATATGGCCGTAAAATACCAAAACACGAGGAATAGTCATGAAACGCAATGACTATGGTTCCTTAGGTCGTATTTGAGATCCCAAAAATTTTTTAAGTGATCCGGGTCCGGGGGCCCAAATCCACGGCGGAAGGTGTGGGCTATAGCACACGAAAATATAGGAATCAGGCGGAATTCAGGTCTTATGGCCATAAAATACCAAAAAACGAGGAACGGTTATGGTGGGCAGTCTCTATGGTTCTTTAGGTCGTATTTGATTTTCCGAAAAAAATTTAAGCGATCCGGGTCCGAGGGCCTGTGACCACGGCGGAAGGCGTGGGCTAGCACACGAAAATGTGGGTCAGGTGGAATTTAAGTTTTCTGGCCATAAAACGCCAAAAAGCGAGGAACGGTCATGGCGCGGCGGTGACTATGGTTCCTTAGGTGGTATTTGATGTCTCAAATTTTTTTTAGGTGATCTGGGTCTGGGAGATCGGGCCCACAGCGGAAGGCGTGGGCTATATAGCACACAAAAATATGAGAATCAGTCATAATTCAGATTTTATGGCCGTAAAATGCAAAAAAAAGGAGGAATAGTCTGGCGTATATATAATTTAAACTCGTACTCTGTCAAATAGTAGTATATCACGATGTCGAGCCATAGAGATTGACTTATCGATTCTGTAGATGTTTCTTGTTTTAATTACTATTTGAGAAAAACAGAAAAATTGTAGTTGTGAATTCACTAACTAAAAATGCATGAATGGAGCAATAGAGTTTTTTACAATTATAATAAAAATATGTTGGGATCATGACTTCACTTAATATTTTCATTATAGTAGATTTATTTAACCTTCAACTTCTATTTCTCAGAAATGTATAAATGCCTCTCACGATAATATTTATATATTATTACTATAGTTGAACAATTAAATGCACTCCTCTCAGTTATATAAATTAATCATTAAAATGGTAATATTAAAGAACCAGAAATATATACTTGAACTAAAAAATGCTCTTTTTAGTAAGTCCCTTTCGGTTACCCTATTTGTTATAACTGATTACTATAATATTCGCCTCTTTCAATTACAAATAAGTGTAGAATCAATTTTAACATATAAGAGCTAGATGTCACTAAATACAAGCTAACATCTATCAATACCAAAATTGACTATTACTTCTTCCTCCTCTTTCGATAACATAATTAGTAAGAAGTTAATATGTAGTATGAAATAGATAGATGTTAACAAATTAAATAACACCCAACTATAAAGCAGATAAAATTTAAATAAAAAGATTCAGCTCAAGCATGTGAAATTGAGGAATAATATCTACTATTATATAAAAATACGAAGATCCGTCATTCTCCCAACACAAGAAAAGTTACTCCATAATGGAGTTAGTACCGACAACGGAAATATTCTTGCTCATTAAATAAGAAAATAAAAAGAAATATTCAAGAGAATAATTCTCCCTATTTAATTAAAAACAGGAACTAGAATAATTTCTAACATTTTAATTTATTCGGAACTAGAAATAAAGACCGTGTAATAGCTAAAAGAAGAAAAGAGAACAACTAAAGGAGAAAGGAATGGACAAAGCGCTCTCAAGAGTTCACAATGTTATCCAATACTCTGTCTCTCAATGTTTTCTCTCTTGGAGCAGCTCAATCTTGCACTATTTATAGTTGTGTCTGTTGATTTTTCACGCTTTCCTTGTTTGGCCAGTTGCAGATTTGGTAAGTTGCAAATTTAGTTTTGAGAAGTTTTGGCAAATTTTTTCTTCCAACTTGGGAAGTGGCAGATGCCAACCATGTGTTCTTACTTCTTTCTTTGGAATGACGTGAATAGAACTTATACCATGTGCTCTTACTTCTTTATTTATCATTTTTCAGCATTACAATTTTTTCCTTTTTGTATTTCTTCAATTTATGCATCTTTTGTGCACTTTTCTCTTAAAATGATGACTTGCTGTATTTTTATTTAAATTAATTTTTCCTACAAAGAAATTCAAGAATTAGTAATAAAACTTGAAAATAAAAACTTAATTCATACATGATATTTTCTTGTATCAGTAACTATGGTTCCTTAAGTCGTATTTGATGTCAGAAAATATTTTAGGCAATCCAAGTCGAGGGGCCCGAGGCCGGGGCCGGGCCCGCGGCGGAAGGCGTGGACTATAGCACACGAAAATATGAGAATTAGACGGAATTCAGGTTTTATGATCATAAAATGCCAAAAAACAAGGAACGGGCATGGTGAGGTGGTGACTATGGTTCCATAAATCGTATTTGATGTCCCAAAAAATTAAGGCGACCTGGGCTCGGGGAGCCAAGCCCACGACAGAAGGCGTGGGCTATAGCACAACAAAATATGGGAATCGCGCGAAATTCAGGTTTTATAGCCGTAAAATGCCAAAAAATGAGGGACGATCATGAAGGGATGGTCGCTACGGTTCCTTAATTCGTATATGATGCCCCAAAATGTTTTTAGGGGATCCGAGTTGTCGCGCCCCCTTCTTTCCTCGTGGAGATCGGGTCTATGACATTCGGTTGAGACCATTCTTTCCTTTTGGGAAAGGGGGTTTGTGTTTTTGAGAGTCGCCACCTAACGATTTTTAAAGGTGCGTTAGGAAACCAAATGGGTTCATCTACAACTACGTTGTAAACCAGAGATAGGGTAAGGGCTTGAAATTATCCTAAGGGGAAGGTGTTAGGCACCCCTCAGGATCCACAAGTGTGGTTCCCGGCCAAACAGCTTTTGTGTGAATTTTTACAGCTTAGCAAACAAACAAATAAAGGCTCAAATAAGAGGGAATTAAAGTCTTAAGCATGCAGTTGTTTGAGAAAATAGTAAAGAAGGTTAGATTTTGAAAGGATTACGATCTAAGCATATAAAGGGTATCCTAGGTTTATAATGATATGGATCACATCAGTACAATACCGGTAATCATTCCTCAAAGAGGGGCTACACGTGGTATTAGCGCACCGGTCACTATATTCATATTCTACCCCTTCCCACCCCGTGAAAGTAACTAAATCGAGTGTTGGTCTCGACCTCTATTGTATGCTGTTACCCGTCCCTTCCTATTAGTCCCGGAGGAATTTAGGACTTCTATCCTATAAGGGATGTTCTAGGCGGACCCTCAGGTTTGAAGAAAAAAACACTAAGGCGACAGATAAGAACATGTAGGACTGCAATTAGGGGGAAACACAGAAAAGCAGAGAAAAGGCACAAGTATACCTCCACAAGTAATGCAAATAGGCAGCACGACTCATACACAATTAAGGTCTTTTGATTCAGATCCTAAAACATGGTATCTAAATGATAATAACAAAGACAGATTTATTGCATAACTCAGAGAGAAAGTCTTAATCAGTTTTGCTTACTGATTTTATCATGTTGATAATTAAGCAGCATACATAAATAGACATATTTCCGGTTTTAACAACTTTAACTACATAAGGCTTGCCTAGGCGTAGGACAATGCTCAGTAATTGCCCAGATTATTAAAGAAATTGTTTGAGTTGTTTTGCCTAAACATGTTGTACTTAGGTGTTGCATCAAATGCAGAATTATCACTAGTTGTTTAGAGACATGGTAAAACAGTTTTAGGTCATTTCATGCATTGGTAATTAGGCGGAGAATGAGTCCTAAAACATGATATCTAATGCATAGATAGGGATGCAGAATGATGCACATACAGAATCCTAAGCAGGGTTTCTAAATGTACAATAATCATAACATTAAGAATGATTTCAGAAGATGCAAGAGTGGCAGTTTATTTTAGTGTTGTTTACCCTAAACAGGATCTCTAAGTGTACATGGCAGCATAGAGCATGATTGCAAAGCACTGGTTATTAACGCATTTTAACGCAGGATTCTCTAAGTGATATGATAGTGAGATGGACATGTTGAAAACAGTAAGTATAAGTCCTAAGGAACATGATCTCTAAGGCGTGAAATGAGTCCTAAGCATGGTCTCTATTGCGCAAGTAGGAATATAAACCTAATAACATGTTTTCTACCCTTTTAATAGCTAAAGCATACATAGTCACCCCTTCCCTTTCCACTATCCATCCCCGTAGTAGTTTACAAGTAGTTGTTACATGCCATTTGCATAATTACATAATTGAAATAAGAAAAAGAAGGAGTTATGATATAGGGAGCTACTGATAGGCACAAAATCCCCAGAATGCCTCAAATGCCATTATTTCACAACCTTTCATATAATCCAAGTGTGTCAGATTTCCCTAACGATCTCAAAGGATCCCGGGCAGTACTCACACCCAGATTCCATAGCCAAGATAGAGTAAGTGCAGTGTGGAAAGGCCAGCTCTTGTGTGTCAAAGTTCAGAGGGAGCTCAAGGGTCCCAAGGCAATGCTTACACGAGAGGGGCTGAACCTAATGACTAAGAGTATATGTGTGATAGTGCTTGACATAGTTTTTAAAGAGTTGAGTTGGAAAACAGTTTGAAAATGAGTAGTTTGAAATAATTTTTGGAGAACAAAAGATTTTGCTTTTAGTGAAAAACAGTTTGAAAGGGAAGAGGGTAAGACAATTAGAGTCTCAGGATCAGAACAGTACACATAGAGCGAGAAACAAGAAGCAAATCAGTTTAACACTCACAAATAGGGACCGGGGGGTAGGGGACAAGTATGAAGCATATAGGGAGAACATACAATAAGCAGGGTCACATACAGGTTCAGAGAAAAGGTTCTGGTACAACATGTGTTCAAGATTACATAAGACTAGGTAACATATAGTGCATATTGTGGTGTGCTAGGAATCAAAAAAGATAGAGAGGAAGTAGAATCATGTTGGAATATGCAAAGGGGGTAGTAAACATGCTGAGGCTACAGAGGGAAGTATTAAGACCTAAAGCAGCGAAGTTTACATACTAATTGCAAGTTGATCAACAAAACCATAAGTAAAAGCATATCATAAATAAGATGAATTGAAATACCAAAAGAAACATATTGTTTTTAAGCTTTAAACTAAATTGAGGACATACCAGTTAGGTGATGATAAGCACAAAATAAAGAATAGGCAAGAAGAATAATCAGTCTTTCTTGCAGCCGACTAATAATAGCAGGTGATCAGAAGGAGAACAGTAAAGAGTATGTATGTGTGTAAAAGAGAGAGTTGAACAATGTTTTTGTTCGTGTTTATTAAGGAGAGAGTAGAGGTATTTATAGTTTAGGACAGGCAGAAGGATAAGGTAAAATAACAGTTTCAGCAGTAATTATGGGAGTAAGCAATCAATTAGAATCAAATTGGTAAAAGACTTCCTTTGATTAAGAAGTCATACTCAAACGGTAATAAGCAGTGACAAATAAGGAAAGGAATTATGTAAAGTTGATTTTAACACAATAAGGAAATAGTATAAGTAGGGTATAGGTATATCACATGTAAGTAAGGCCAAGTTCAGAATTCTATTTAAGGAAAATATATGTGAATTAATTTGACAGCAAAATCATTTATGGAAATAAGGTAAGAAATAATTTATATTCTGGAAATCAGTAAGGAAACCCTCGAGTGAGGTTCTAATTACAGGAAATCAATATCAATCAAGGAGAATATCATACATTAGCGGGATAGGCATGATACAAACAAAGAGAAACAGAAATTAGCACGTCTTAATTAAGGAAATACTCAAAAATCAGTAGAGAACATTATGCAAAATCAGTGTGGTATCAATCATAGAGATTCAGGGATTGACAAATAGAAAAGATAGTACTAATTTGTCATAACATTATAAGAATAAGTGCAATAAACATATAATAGACAACAATCAGAACCATAGGAAGACTAGTAAGGTAAAATCATATAGAAGTTAGGGATTCGTATTAGAACACAGTACGATCACAGCATAGACATGATATAGGCAAAAGTAATCGAATCCAGAAACCCTAATAGGCAAACATGGGGTAAAATCACAAAATCACGAAGTATTCATGAGAACACAGTAAACATAATAGAACAGGTAAACATATTATCTCAAACAAACTCGGAACCTCATTGAGACTGAGAACTTTGGGGTTTTTTAACAAAATGAATCAGACAAGATGGGGAAAAAACTCATATAATGTTTAAACATGGTAGAATCATGAAATAATGCTGAGAAACCAGAAAAAGAACAGTTTTGAAAGGGATTTTGAAAACCCTAGTTTGAAAACTGAAAAATCATTTAGGAACCTGAAAAATCTTTAGAGAAAACATGGAAAGAACTCATAATAGGTATAGATCTGCTACAGATCTAAAAGAATCGGAAGATTTAAAGAACTGGGGTTTCGAAGAGAACCCAGAAAAGATAAGAAAGCCTTAAAAATGTTATTGGCTTTAACCCAAATGTCATAGATCTTACTCAGACGGCCGAAAGTGGTCGAAAATGGCATGAGAACTCATGGGGTGAGTGAACCGCCTTCTGGCTCCTCTGAGGGCCTCAAGGTGGTGATAACCGGCATAGAAGGAGAGCCATAAGCTGGGGGTGGTCTCAACGGCAGGTGAGAGCTTAGGTTAGCAGAGAGAGTTGAGAGAGATGAGAGATTTGAGAGATGTAACGGCGGAAGAATGAGGGGGGAAATGAGAAAGGGGGAAGGGTAGTCTTTAGGTTAAATATGGTAGGTAGAGATCTGGGCCATTGATTTGAATTAATCAACGACTCAGATTAAAAAGGGGGATTGGGTCGGGTAACTAAGGCATTGTGCCTAGGAGTGTTTGGGCCGTTTAATTGGGTTGGAGTCCGGGTAAATTGGGTTTTAATTGAGAATTAAAGGGGCTAAAATTTATATACCCAAAAAATAGCTAAAAATTAACAAAATGGCTAATAATAATGAAAAAATAAAATTAAGGCTAAATAGATGAAATTAAAGTAATTAGCTAATATTTAAAATATAAAACTACTAGCTATTGAATTAAAATGGTATAAAATGTACAATTAGGTTATAATTGCAAAATTATTGTAATTATAGCCAAATAATGCCAAATTGGCTAATCTGTGAAATAATTAAATCCTAATAGGATTAAAATAATATATTGAGATGGGAAATATTTTGAAAAATTACTTATAATATAATTTATGAATAAGTATTGAATTTAAAATACTAAATAAATTGGAAAAGAAATTAATAAAATATGAAAAATTATGGAAAAATACCAGTTATTATAAAAAGTGATTTTGAAGGCACATATGCAAATTTTAAAATAGTTTGAGGAATAATTGGGTATCAACACGAGTTTGGGGTATACGACGCGGAATTCAGGTTTTATGGTCGTAAAACATAAAAAATGAGGAACGGTCATGGTGAGACTATGGTTTCTTAGGTCATATTTGATGTCCTGGAAAATGTTAAGGCTATCCAAATAAAGAGGCCCGATCCCACGGCAGAAGGCATGGGCGATAGCACACAAAAATATGGGAATCGGGCAAAATTAAAGTTTTATGGCTGTAAAACCCGAAAAAATGAGAAACGGTCATGTTGGGGCGGTGATTATGGTTCCTTAGGTTGTATTTGATGTCCCAAAAAATTTTAGACAATCCGGGTCCGGGTGACAAGGCCCACGACGGAAGATGTGGGCTATGGCATACGAAAATATGGGAATCACGCAGAATTCAGGTTATATGACCGTAAAATGCCAAAAACAAGGAACGGTCATGGCGGGGCGGTGACTATGATTCCTTAGGTCTTATTTGATGTGCCAAAAAAAATTTTGGCGATCCGGGTCCGGTTGCCTAGGCCCACGGCAGAAGGCGTGGGCTATAGCACAACCAAATATGGGAATCACGCGGAATTTAGGTTTTATGGCCGTAAAATGCCAAATAATGAGGAATAATAATGGAGAGGCGGTGACTATGGTTCCTTAGGTCATATTTAGTGTCCCTAAAAATTTTAGATGATCCAGATCCGGGCCCAGGCCCATAGTGGAAGGCATGGGCTATAGCACAACAAAATATGGGAATCGCGTGGAATTAAGGTTTTATAGCCGTAAAATGCCAAAAACAAAGAACGGTCATGGTAGGGTGGTGACTATGGTTCCTTAGGTCGTATTTGATATCCCGAAAAAATTTTAATCTATCCGAGCCCGGCGGAAGGCGTGGGCTATAGCACATGAAAATATGAGAATCATGCGGAATTCAAGTTTTATAGCCGTAAAATGCTAAAAAATAAGGAGAAGTCATGACGGCGTGGTAATTATGGTTCCTTTGGTCGTATTTGAGGTCCCAGAAAACTTTTAAGCGATCAGGATCTGGGGGCGTGGACCCACGGCGGAAGGTTTGGGCTATAGCACCCGAAAATATAGGAATCAGGCAAAATTCAGGTTTTATGGTCGTAAAACACTAAAAATGAGAAAAGGTCAAGGAGGAGCGATTTTTAGTTCGTATTTGATGATGCAAAACTTTTTTAGGCGATCCGGTTCTGGGGACCTAGGCACGCGGCGGAAGACGTGGGCAATAGAACGCGAAAATATAGGAAATGGGAGGAATTCAGGTTTTATGGTTGTAAAACGCCAAAGAAATGAGGAACGGTCATGGACGACATTGACTATGGTTCCTTAAGTTGTATTTGATTTCCCAAAAAAATTTAGGCGATCCGGGTTCGAGGGGCCCGGGACCACGGCGAAAGGCGTGAGCTATAGCACACGAAAATATGGGAATGAGGCGGAATTCAAGTTTTAGGGCAGTAAAATGTCAAAAAAAAAAAAAAAGGAACGCTCATGGAGGGATGGTGACAATGGTTCCTTAGTTCGTATTTGATGTCCTAGATAAATTTTAGGCAATTCGTGTCCGGGGGGCCTGGGCCCACGGCAGAAGGCGTGTGCTGTAGCACACGACAATATGGGAATCGAGCGAAATTCATGTTTTGTGGCCGTAAAACCCCAAAAAATGAGGAGCGGTCATGGAAGGGCAGTGAATATGGTTACTTCGGTCGTATTTAATGTAAATTTTTTAGGCGATCCAGGTCCAGGGGCCCGGGCCCACGAAGGAAGACGTGGCTATTGCACACGTAAATATGGAGATCATGCGAAATTCAGGTTTTATGACCGTAAAATGGTAAAAAAATGAGGAACGATTAAGCCGGGGTGGTGACTATAGTTCCTTAGGTCATTTTGGTGTCCTGAAAATTTTTTTAGGCGATCCGGGTGAGGGAGCCTAGGGTCACGACAGAAGGTGTGTGTTATAGCATACAAAAATATGGGAAACAAGCGAAATTTAGGTTATATAGTCGTAAAATACCAAAAAATGAGGTATGGTATTGGTGAGTTGGTGAATATTGTTCTTAGGTCGTATATGTGCCAGAAAAACATTTGGCGATCTAGGTCCGGGGGGTTAGGCCCACAACGGAAGGCGTTGGCTATAGGACACCAAAATATGGGAGTCGCGCGGAATTCAGGTTTTATGGTCGTAAAATTCCAAAAAAGGAGGAACAGTCATGGAGGGGAAGTGACTATGGATCCATCGGTCGTATTTGATATCCCTAAAATATTTTAGGTGATCTGTCCAGGGCCCATGCCCACTGAGGAAGGCGTCGACAACACACAAAAATATGGAAATCAGGCGGAATTCAAGTTTTAGGATCGTAAAACACCAAAAAAAAAAAAAGGAACGGTCATGGCAGGGTGGTGACTATGATTCCTAAGGTTGTATTTGATGTCTCGGATAAATTTTAGGTGATCCGTGTCCGGGGGCCCGGTCCCACGGCGGAAGGCGTGGCTATAGCACATGAAAATATGGGAAATGCGCGAAATTTAGGCTTTATGGCCATAAAACCCCAAAATATAAGGAACGGTCATGGTGGGGTGGTGACTATTATTACACCTTTTTTTTGTCACACAACCCTATTACGAGGTTGAGTTAGAAGAGTTTTTTCAATTAAAGTGATGTTTTGAAAAGGGATTACTTATTATTTAGAGTCGCCACTTGAAATTGAGTTTTGGTGTTCCAAGTCACCTTTTATTGAATCCCTTATAAAAAGGAAGATTTGACTCATAATTTATGGTCTACGAAAATAGAAGACTGAGTAAGAAATTCTGTTGACCGAGGGGAAGGTGTAAGGCACCCCCCGAGTCCCGTGGTTCTAGCACGGTCGCTTTATTGACTAATGTAACGCTTAAATCAATTTTTAGTTATTATTGTATTTTATTGATTATGACTTATTTATTACCGCTTAATTGATTGTTATATTTTATTAATTATGTTCACCCAGATGCGGTACACATATAAGGTACTTCTTTGAAATTAAATGTTAAACTATGGTACGGAATGCACACATGGTTATAATATAATTATTTTAAATTTAAAGGCATCGAAACGTTGAATGCGCATATGATCCTTTTATTATTTAAGCATATCAATTTAAAGTTCGGGTATGAACACATGGGCTGATATTTAAAGTACATCTAAACTTTTTCTAGTATTTTAGAGTATTTCAATTATTTTATCTCTTTTAGATTCAAGATATTTAATTGTATATTCTAATATTATTTTATTTCTTATTGCAACGAGCTTTGAATTAGTTCATGGCTCATTTCTATCCCTCACAATTATTTTGTTATTATCACTTTAATTATTTTATTTATTATAACGGGATTTGAATCAATTCGCAACCCTTTTCTCTCATTTATAATTATATATTTTTTAAAGCCAAGGCTCAATGAATTGTATTCTCCCGTAAACCCACTCTATCATCATTGTTATCAACAAACTAAAAGAATGCATGTCTAGCAACTCCAAATCATAATCCGAACATGCTAAAAATAAAAGAATATTAAAAATAATAAACCAAATCACAAATAAAACAAAATATAGATATTCACTATTAATCACAATAGACGAAAGATCAACATAAAACTAAGAAAAAAGAGACTAATTAATGGAAATGTCACCTACTTCTCTCGTGAGTTTTACAACACTAATAAAAATATATTCCAAACAACACATAAAAGCAAGACTAAAATAAAATCTAGATCCAAAACATGATACAAGGATCTTACATAAATTTTTAAAGGAAAGTAAAACTTTATTTTGAAAAGGTGATATTGCCGTAACTTAATAGCTAAAAAAGAACTCATGGTCAACTTGATTTTAAGCTTCAGAAACTACTTATTAATGAATAACACAACATAATATATAACTTTATAGATTAAATTATTCTTACTTATTTAACAATAACGTCATTTTAACACCAAAAACAAAACAAAAAAACTAGGAAATAATATGGTAGTCTCGAAACAATGAATAGGACATGCTAAAGATTTTAAAAAATAATATTTTTAAACACACAACAGGAATTAAGAGAAAAGTAAAAACTCAAATAATTCTCAGATAATAAATGAAATATAAATTAGTGAAACACAACAACTTCATAATAGATCTTAATTCTTCTTAAATAGTTATCTACAGTTTATATTGCAACAAACACATTAAAATATATTAAGCAAAAGATTAGAAGAAAACCTGTAGAGTGGGGTTTTTTTAATAAAAATAAAAACTGGTACAAACTTTAGCTCCAAAAATTCCAAGTGAAAATGATAAGCAAAGAAAGAACATGAGATGTATGTGACGAGAACCGAAGTCATCGAGCACAACCGAAACCAAGTAGTAACCTACCATCCACTCGTATCTCTCACTAACTCCATATTTTTTACGCTTCTTTAAAGAAGATCAAGAAGTCAAATATTTTCTCCACCTTAAGTCTAGATTTTCTTCCCTTTTTTCTTCTTTTCTCTTCTTTTTTTTCTCCTTTTGTTCTCTTTTCCTGTCCCTTTTTGCTTCTGACTTCCTTACTTCTTTTTCTTTTTCTCCTTTTCTTCTTTTTCTTTCGTTCTTTTCTGCTTTTTTAATTTTTTCCCCTTTTCTCTTCTTTCACTCTTCCCTTTTGTAGTAATCAGAAACTACTCTATTTTTTGTGAAGTGGGGGAAGATCATAGGTAAGTTAATAGGGGCCGTCAGGGAAAAGGGCAATATGGAATAGATACATGGGGGAATATGCGAAGGAGTGGGTAATGAGGTTGGGTGAAGTGGGGAAGTTGGGTAAACATAGGAACAAATCTTATATTCTAAGAATGTGAATATTTTTTATAGTTTTTAATTTTCTTAAATAAAACTTATCAAGAGTAAGATAAAAATTTAAAATATTAAGATTAGACCTAAAAGAAATATTAACACCAAAATAGTATAGAATTTGGGTGTGGTAAAAAATTAATTGTTCACAACTATGGTTCCTTAGGTCATATTTAATGTCATGGAAAAATTTTAAGCGATCGGGGTCCGGAAGCCAGGCCCACGGCAGAAGGCGTAGTCTATAACACACGAAAATGTGACAATCGCGTGGAATTCAGGTTTTATGGCCGTAAAATGCCACAAAATGAGGAACGGTCATGGCGGGATATTAAGTATGGTTTCTTAGGTCGTATTTGGTGTCCCAAAAATTTTTTAGGTGAGTCGTGTCCGGGTGCATGGGCCCACGGTGGAAGGCGTCAGCTATAGCACATGAAAATACGAAAATCAGGCGGAATTCAAGTTTTAGGGTCGTAAAACGCCAAAAAATAAGGAACGGTCATGGAGGAGCGGTAACTATGGTTCCTTAGGTCTTATTTAATGTCTCAGATAAATTTTAGGTGATTCGTGTTCGGGGGCTCGGGCCCACGATGGAAGGCATGGGCTAAAGCACACGAAAATAAGGGAATCGCACAGAATTCAGGTTTTATGGCCATAAAATACAAAAAACGAGGAACAGACATGGAAGGGAAGTGACTCTGGTTCCTTAGGCCATATTTGATGTCCCGGAAAAATTTTCCGCTATCGGGGTCCAGGGGGCTGTGCCCACGACGGAAGGCGTGGCTATTGCACACGTATATGGGAATCGGGAGGAATTCAGGTTTTATAGCTGTGAAATGCCAAGAAACGAGGAACGGCCAAGGAGGGGTGGTTACTATGGTTCCATAGGTCGTATTTGATGTCCCAAAAAATATTTTAGGCTATTCGGGTCCGGGAGCCTGGGCCTGTGGCGTAAGACATAGGCTATAGCACACGAAAATATTGGAATCGGACGGAATTCATGTCTTATGGCTATAAAACGCCAAGAAACGAGGAGCGATCATGGTGGGGCGGTTTCTATGTCTCCTTAAGTATTATTGGATGTACCAGAAAATTTTTATGTGATCCGGATAGGGGAGCCTGGGCCCTCGGCGGAAGGCATAAGCTATAGCACACGAAAATAGGGGAATCGATCGGAAATCAAGTTTTATGGCCTAAAATGCCAAAAAAAGAGGAACGATCATGGAGGAGTGGTGACTACGGTTCCTTAGGTCTTATTTGATGTCTCGGAAAAATTTCAGTCTCAAGGGGCCAGGGCCCACGATGGAAAGCGCAGCTATAGCACACGAAAATATGGGAATCAGGAGGAATTCAAGTTTTATGATCGTAAAAAGCCAAAATATGGGGAACGGTCATGTCGGGTGGTGACTATGGCTCCTTAGGTTGTATTTGATGTCCCGATAAAATTTTAGGTGATCCGAGTCACGGGGGACCAGGCACACGGTGGAAGACGTGGCTATTGCATATGAAAATATAAGAATCGGGCGGAATTTAGGTTTTATGGCCGTAAAACGCCAAAAACCGAGAAACGGTAAAGGCGGGGCAGTGACTATGGTTATTTAGGTTGTATTTGATGTCAGAATTTTTTTTTAGGAGATCCGGGTCCGGGATCCTGGGCCCGCGGCGGAAGGCGTTGCTTATAGCACACGAAAATATGGAAATTGGGCGGAATTCAGGTTTTATGATCGTAAAAAACCAAAAACAAGGAATGGTCATGGTGGGGAAATGACTATGGTTCCTCAGATATTATTTCATGTAATGGAAAAGTTTCAGGCCATCCAGGTCCGGGAGCCTAGGCCCTCGATGGAAGGAGTGGACTATAGCACACGTAAACATGGGAATCGGTCGGAAGTCAGGTTTTTTGGCTCTAAAACGCCAAAAAATGGGGAACGGTAATGTCGGGGTGGTGACTATAGTTCCTAAGGTCGTATTTGATGTCACAAAATTTTTTTAGGCGATCCAAGTCCAGGGGGACTGGGCCCACGACGGAAGGCGTGGCTATTGCACCCGAAAATATGGCAATCGAGCGAAAATTCACGTTTTATGGCCATAAAATGCCAAAAATCGAGAAACGGTCAAGGCGGGGCGGTGAATATGGTTTTTTAGGTCGTATTTGATGTCCCAAAATTTTTTAGGTGATCCAGGTATGGGAGCCTGGGCCAACAGAAGGCATGGCTTATAGCACGCGAAAAATATGAAAATCAAGCAGAATTCAAGTTTTTATGATGCTAAAACGCCAAAAACAAGGAATGGTCATGGTGGGCGATGAATATGGTTCCTTGGGTTGTATTTTATGTCCTCAATAAAATGTAAGGGACATGGTCCTGGGGGGCCAGGCCCACGGCGGAAGGCGTGGGCTAGCACATGAAAATGTGCGAATCTCGTGGAATTCAGGTGTTATGGCCGTGAAACGCCAAAAAATAAGGAATGGTTATGGTGGGGAATTGACTATGGTTCCCTAGGTCATATTTGATATCCCGAAAATTTTTTAGGTGATCCGTGTCTGGTGGCCCGGGCCTACAGCGGAAGGCGTTGGCTATAGCATACGAAAATATGGGAATCAGGTGGAATTCAAGTTAGGACCGTAAAATGCCAAAACAATGAATAACAGTCATGGAAGGGCAGTGACTATGGTTCCTAAGGTTGTATTTGATTTCCCGAATAAATTTTAGGTGATTCGTATCCAGGGGCCTGGTCCCACGGCGGAAGGCGTGGGCTATAGCACACGAAAATATGAGAACCGCACGAAATTTAGGTTGCATGGCCGTAAAACCCCGCAAAACAAGGAACAGTCATGGTGGGGCAGTGAATATGGTTCCTTAGGTCATATTTGATGTCATGGAAAACTTTAACCGAACGGGGCCCGGGGGCCCAGGCCCATGGCGGAAGGCGTGGGCTATAGCACACGAAAATGTGAGAATCGCGTGGAATTCGGGTTTTATGGCCGTAAAATGCCACAAAACGAGTAACGGTCATGGAGGGGCATTGACTATGGTTCCATAGGTCGTATTGGATGTCCCAAAAAAAATATATGTGATTCGTGTCCGGGTTCCCGTGCTCATGGTGGAAGGTGTCAGCTATAGTACACAAAAATACGGGAATCAGGTGGAATTCAAGTTTTAGGGTCGTAAAACGCCAAAAAATAAGGAACGGTTATAGAGGGGCGGTGAATATGGTTCCTTAGGTCGTATTTGATGTCCCGGATAAATTTTAGGTGACTCCTGTTCGGGGACCCAGGCCTACGGCGGAAGGCGTGGGCTCAAGCACACGAAAATATGGGAATCGTACAAAATTCAGGTTTTATGGCCATAAAATGCAAAAAAAATAAAAATGAATGGTCATTGCAAGGAAGTGACTGTGGTTCCTTATGTCGTATTTGATATCTCAGAAAATTTTTAGGCTATCAGGGTTCAGGGGCCCGTTCCCACGACGGAAGGCGTGGCTATTGCACACGTAAATATGGGAATCGGGAGGAATTCAGGTTTTATAGCCGTAAAATGCCAAAAAACGAGGAATGGTCACGGAAGGGTGGTGACTATGGTCCCTTAGCAAAAATTACTTAAGGCGATCCGGGTCCGGGAGCCTGGGCCCACGAAGGAAGGCGTAGGCTATAGCACACGAAAATATGGGAATCAGGCGGAAGTAAGGTCTTATGGCCACAAAATGCCAGGAACAGTCATGGTGGGGCGTTGTCCATGGTTCCTTTAGGTAGTGTTTGATGTACCAGAAAATTTTTAGGTGATCCAGGTACGGGAGCCCGGGCCCTTGGCGGAAGGCGTGGGCAACACACGAAAATATGGGAATTGGTCGAAAGTCAGGTTTTATGGTCGTAAAATGCCAAAAAATGAGGAACATTCATGGAGGGGCGGTGACTATGGTTCCTTAAGTTGTATTTGATGTCTTGGAAAACTTTTAGTCAATCTAGGTCAAGGGAATGGTCCCACGACGGAAGGCGTGGCTATAGAACACGAAAATATGGGAATCAGGAGGAATTCAAGTTTTATGGTCGTTAAAAGCCAAAAAATGGGGAACGGTCATGTCAAGGTGATGACTATGGTTCCTTACGTCTTATTTGATGTCCCGAAAATATTTTAGGCAATCTGAGTCTCAGAGGACCGGTCCTACGGTGGAAGACGTGGCTATTGCACATGAAAATAAGGGAATCGGGCAGAATTCAGGTTTTATGGCCATAAAACGCAAAAACTGGGAAACGGTCTAGGAGGGGCAGCGACTATGGATATTTAGGTTGTATTTGATGTCCCAAAAAGTTTTTAAGCTATCTGGGTCTGGGAGCCTAGGCCCGCAGAGGAAGGCGTTGCTTATGAAACACGAGAATATGGAAATCGGGCGGAATTCAGGTTTTATGATCGTAAAACGTCAAAAATAAGGAATGGTCATGGTGGGGAAATGACTATGGTTCCTCACATATTATTTCATGTAATGGAAAAGTTTCAGGCCATCCAGGTCCGGGAGCCTAGGCCCTCGATGGAAGGAGTGGACTATAGCACACGTAAATATGGGAATCGGTCGGAAGTAAGGTTTTATGGCAGTAAAATGCCAAAAATAAGGAACGCTCATAGAGGAGGGGTGACTATCATTCCTTAAGTTATATTTGATGTCCCGGAAAATTTTTAGTCAATCCGGGTCCGGGGGCCAGGGCCTACGACGGAAGGTGTGGCTATACCACACGAAAATATGTGAATCGGGATGAATTCAAGTTTTATGGCTCTAAAACGCCAAAAAATGGGGAACGGTAATGTCGTGGTGGTGACTATAGTTCCTTAGGTCATATTTGGTGTCCCGAAAAAGTTTTAGGCAATCCAAGTCCGGGGGGAACGGGCCCACGGCAGAAGGCGTGCTTATTGCACACGAAAATATTGGGAATCGGGCGAAATTCAGGTTTTATGGCCATAAAATGCCAAAAACCGAGAAAAAGTCAAGGCGGGGTAGTGACTATGGTACTTCAGGTCGTATTTGATGTTCCAAAAAAATTTTAGGCGATCCGGCTCAGGGAGCCTGGGCCCGCAGCGAAAGGCATGGCCTACAACACGCGAAAAATATGGAAATCAAGCGGAATTAAGGTTTATGGCCATAAAACGCCAAAGGCAAGGAATGTCCACGGAGGAGCGATGACTATGGTTCCTTGGGTTTTATTATATGTCCCAGAAAAATTTTAATGGGCCTGGGCCCGGCGGAAGGTGTTGGCTATAGCACACGAAAATGTGAGAATCTCGTGGAATTTAGCTGTTATGGCTGTGAAACGCCAAAAATTAAGGAACGGTTATGATGGGGAGTTGACTATGGTTCCTTAGGTCATATTTTATATCCTGAAAAAATTATAGGCGATCCGGGTCTGAGGGCTTGGGCCCATGGCGGAAGGCGTCAGCTATCGCAAACGAAAATATGGGAAACAGGTGCAATTAAAGTTTTAGGGCTGTAAAATGCCAAAAAAATAAGTAACGATGGTGGGGCAGTGAATATGGTTCCTAAGGTTGTATTTGATATCCCAGATAAATTTTAGGTGATCCGTGTCGAGGGGCCCGGTCCCACGGCGGAAGGCGTGGGCTATAACACAAGAAAATATGGGAATCGCCCGAAATTTAGGTTTTATGGCAATAAAACCCCACAAAACAAGGAACGGCCATGGCGGGGCAGTGACTATGGTTCCTTGGGTCATATTTGATTTCATGGAAAAACTTTAACCGATTAGGGCCCGGGGGCCCAGGCCCACGTACGGAAGGCGTGGGCTATAGCACATTTAAATGTGAGAATTGCATGAAATTCAGGTTTTACGGTCGTAAAATGACACAAAATGAGAAATGGTTATGACGGGGCATTGACTATGGTTCCATAGTTGTATGATGTTCCGAAGATGTTTTATGTGATTCGTGTCCGAGTGCCCAGGCCCACGCTGGAAGGCATCATCTATAGCACACAAAAATACGGGAATTGAGTGGAATTTAAGTTTTAGGTTCATAAAACGCCAAAAAATAAGGAACGGTCATGTCTTATTTCATTTCCCCGATAAATTTTAGTTGATCAGTGTCCATGGGGCCCGGTCCCACGGCGGAAGGCGTGGGCTATAGCACACGAAACTATAGGAATCACGCGAAATTTAGGTTTTATGACCGTAAAACCCATAAAACGAGAAACGGTCATGGTAGGGTTGTGATAATAGTTCATTTGGTCATATTTGATGTCAATTAAAAACTTTAACCGATCGGGGCCCGAGGCCCCAGGCCCATAGCGGAAGGCGTGGAATATAGCACACGAAAATGTGGGAAACGCGTGGAATTCAGGTTTTATGGCCGTAAAATGCCACAAAATGAGGAACGATCATGGATGGGCATTGAATATGGTTCCATAGGTCATATTTTAGGTAATCCGTGTCGCGGTGCCGGGGCCTACGATGGAAGGCGTCGGCTATAGCACACGAAAATACGGGAATCTGGCAGAATTTAAGTTTTAGGGCCATAAAAGGCCAAAAAATAAGGAACGGTCATGGAACGGTGGTGACTATGGTTCCTTATGTCGTATTTGAGGTCCCGGTTAAATTTTAGGTGATCCGTGTCCGGGGGCCTGGGCCCTTAGCGGAAGGCGTGAGTTAAAGCACACGAAAATATGGGAATCGCACAGAATTCAGGTTTTATGGTCATAAAATGCAAAAAATGAGGAACGGTCATGGCAGGGAAGTGATTGTGGTTCCATAGTTTGTATTTGATGTCCCGGAAAATTTTTAGACTATAGGGGTCCAGGGGCCCGTGCCCACGACAGAAAGCGTGGCTATTGCACACATAAATATGGGAATCGGGATGAATTCAGGTTTTATAGCCGTAAAATGCCAAGAAACGAGGAATGGTCAAGGAGGGGTGGTGGATATGGTTCCTTAGGTATTTTATGTCCCAAAAAATATTTTAGGTGATCCGGGTCCGGGAGAATGGGCCCGCGGCGGAAGGCGTAGACTATAGCACACAAAAATATGGGAATCGGGCGGAATTTCGGTCTTGTGGCCATAAAACGCCAAAAAACGAGGAACGGTCATGGTGGGGAGGTGACTACGGTTCCTTAGGTCGTATTTGATGTGTTGAAAATATTTTTGGTGATTCGGGCCCGTTCCCACGACGGAAGTCGTGGCTATTGCACACGAAAATATGGGAACCGGGCGAAATTAAGGTTTTATTATCGTATACAACCAAAAAAGGATTAACGATCAAGTCGGGACGGTGACTATGGTTCTTTAGATCGTATTTAATGTTCCGTAAAAATTTTAGGCAATCCAGGTCAAGGGTCCTGTGCCCACGGCGGAAGGTGTGGGCTATAGCACACGAAAATATGGAAATCGGGTGGAGTTTAAGTTTTATGGTAGTAAAACACCAAAAACGAGGAAAGGTCATGGAGTTGCGGTGAAAATGATTCCTTAGGTCGTATTTGAGGTATCAAAAAAGATTTAGGCAATCCGGGTCTTGGGGGCCCGGGCCTACGGTAGATAATATGGAAGTAGGGCGGAATTCAAGTTTTATGGCCGTAAAACGCGAAAAAATGAGGAACGATCATGGTGGGACAGTGACTATGAGTCCTTAGGTCATATTTGATGTCAGGAAAAAATTTATGTGATCCGGATCGTGGGGCCCGGGCCCATGACAGAAAGCGTGGGTTATAGCACACCAAAATATGGGAATCAGGCTAAATTCAAGTTTTATAGCCATAAAATGCCAAAACACAAGGGATGGTCATAGAGGGGTGGTGATATGTCTCCTTAGTTCGTATGTGATGTCCTGAAAAAATTGTAGGTGATCCGGCTCCGGGGGACCGGGCCCACGGCGGAAGGCGGAGACTACAACTCACAAAAATATGAGAATCGGTCGGAATTAAAGTTTTATGGCTGTAAAATGCCAAAAACAAGGAACATTCATTGGGGGGCGGTGAATATGGTTCCTCAGGTCGTATTTGAATACGAAATTTTTTTAAGGCTATACGGGTCCTAGGGCCTGGACCCATGGCAGAAGGCGTGGGCTATAGCACACGAAAATATGAGAATCAGTGGAATTCAAATTTTATGGCCATAAAATACCAAAAAATGAGGAACGGTCATGGAGGGGAAGTGACTATGGTTCCTTAGGTTGTGTTTGATGTCCCAAATTTTTTTTATGCGATCCAGGTACGGGGGTCGGGCCCAATGCGGATGGCGTAGGCTCTAGCACACAAATTTATGGAAATCAGAAAGAATTCAAGTTTTATGGCCATAAAATGCCAAAAACAAGGAACGGTCATGGAGGGGTGGTGAATATGGTTCCATAGGTCATATTTGATGTCCCGGAAAAATTTTAGCGATCCGTGTCTAGGGGCCCACGGCGGAGGGCGTGGGCTATAGCTCACGAAAATATGGAAATCCCGCGAAATTCAAGTTTTATGGCCGTAAAACCCCAAAAGACGTGGAATGGTTATGGTGGGGCGGTGACTATGGTTCCTTGGGTCATTTCTGAAGTCCCAAAAAACTTTTAGGCAATCCGGGTCTAGGGGCCAGGGCCCTCGGCGGATAGGTGTGGGCTATAGCACTCGAAAATATGTTAATCGGGCGGAATTCAACTTTTATGGCCGTAAAATGCCATAAAATAGGAACGGTCATAGCAGGGCCATGACTATGGTTCCTTAAGTCGTATTAGATGTCCCGAAAAATTTTAGGCGATCTGGGTACGTGGGCTATAGCACATGAAGATATTGGAATAGCGTGGAATTCAGGTTTTATGGCCGTAAAACACCAAAAATGAAGAAAGGTCATCTAGGGGCAGTGACTATGTTTCCTTAGGTCGTACTTAATGTCCCGAAATTTTTTTAGGCAATCTGGGTCTGGGGGCTTCGGCCTACGGCAGAAGGCGCGGGTTTTGGCCACAAAAAAATATGGAAATTGGGCGGAATTCAGGTTTTATGGCCGTAAAATACCAGAAAATGAGGAAAGGTCATGGCGGGGAGTTGATTATGGTTTCTTAGATCGTACTTGATGTTTCGGAAAAATTTTGGGGGATTTGGGTCTCGTCGCTCGGGCACACGGCGGTAAGCGTGGGCTATAGCACAAAACAATGTGAGAATTGCACGAAATTCAGGTTTTATGACCGTAAACTGTCAAAAATGAGGAATGGTCCTGGAAGGGCGATGACTATGGTTCCTTAGGTCATATTTGATGTCTCGAAAAGTTTTTAAGCGATCTAGGTCCGGGTGCACGGGGCCCACGACGAAGGCGTGGCAATTGCACACAAAAATATAGGAGCGGTCATGGAGGGGTAGGTATTATGGTTCTTTAGGTCGTACTTGATCTCGCGCAAAAATTTTAGGCGATCCAGGTCTAGGGGTGAAAGGTGTGGGCTATAGCAGACGAAAATATTGGAATCGAGCGAAATTCATGTTTTATGGCCATAAAACGCCAAAAATGAGGAACGGTTATGGGGAGTGGTGACAATGGTTCCTTAGTTTGTATTTGATGTCCCGAAAAATTTTTAGGGGATCCGGGTTTGGCGGGCCCGGGACCATGGGGGAAGGTGTGGGCTATAGCACACGATAATATGAGAGTAGGGTGGAATTCAAGTTTTATAGTCGTAAAATGCCAAAACGAGGAACGGTAATGGTGGACGGTGAATATGGTTACTTAGGTCATATTTGAAGTACTAGAAAATTTTTAGGAAATCCGGGTCCAAGGGCCTGAGCCCCCGGCGGAAGGCATGGGCTATAGTACACGAAAATATGGGAATCGCGCGGAATTCAGGTTTTATGGTCATAAAACGCCAAAAAATGGGGAATGGTCATAGAAGGACATCGACTATAGTTACTTAGGTTGTATGATGTCCCGAAATTTTTTTAGGTGATCGGGTCTGTGGGCCTGGGACCACAGCGAAAGGCGTGGGCTGTAGCATACAAAAATATAGGAATCCAGCGGAATTCAGGTTTTATGGCTTTAAAATGCCAAAAAATGAAGAACGGTCATGGAGGGGCTGTGACTATGATTTCTTAGGTCGTATTTCATGTCCCGGAAAAATTTTAGGCGGTCCAGGTCCAGGGGCCCGGGAGCACGGCTGAAGGCGTGGCTATTGCATATGAAAATATGGAAATCGGGCGAAATTTAATTTTTTGGTCGTAAAATGCCAAAAAATGAGGAACATGTAAGTCGAGGCGGTGAATATGGTTACTTAGGTCGTATTTCATGTCCCGTAAGAATTTTAGGACATCGGGGTCCAGGGGCCCGGGCCCAAGGTGGAAGGCGTGGGATATAGCACACGAAAATATGGGAAGTAGGCGGAACTCAACTTTTATGGCCGAAAAATGCCAAATATGAGGAACAGTCATGGCGGGGCGGTAACAATGGTTACTTAGGTCCTATTTGATGCATCGGAAAAATTTAGGTGACCCGGGTCTGGGGGCTCGGACCCACAGCGGAAGGCATGGGCTATAGCACACGATAATATGGGAGTTGGGCAGAATTTAAGCTTTATGGCCGTAAAACGCCAAAAAATGAGGAACGGTCATGATGGGGCGGTGCCTATGGTTCCTTAGGTTGTATTTAGTGTCCCGGAAAATTTTTAGGCCATCAGGGTCTGGGGTACCGAGCCCACGACGGAAGGCGTGGGTTGTGCCCACGAAAATATGGAAATCGGGCGGAATTCAAGTCTTATAGCTATAAAACGCCAAAAACGAGGAATGGTCATTGTAGGGCGGTGACTATGGTTCCTTAGGTCGTATTTGATGTCCTGAAAAAAATTTAGCGATCCGGGTCTGGGGGCCCAATCTAACAGCGGAAGGTGTGGACTATAGCACACAAAAATATGAGAATCAGGCAGAATTCAAGTTTTATGACTTAAAATGCAAAAAAATGAGGAACGGTCATGGTGGGGCAGTGACTATGGTTCCTTAGGTCGTATTTGATGTCCTAAAATTTTTTTAGGCGATTTAGTTCCGGGGGACCAGGCTCACAACAGAAGGTGTGGGTTGTAGCCCGCGGAAATACAGAAATCAAGTGGAATTCAAGTTTTATAGCCATAAAATGTCAAAACACGAGGAACGGTCATGGAGGGGTGGTGAAAATGGTTCCTTATGTCGTATTTTTTGTCCTGAAAATTTTTTAGAGATCCGTTTCCTTGGGCCCAGGCCCACGGCAGAAAGCGTGGGCTATAGCATACGAAAATATGGGAATCGGGGGAAATTCAGGTTTTATGGCTGTAAAACGTCAAAAAGCAATGAACGGTCATGGAGGGACACTGACTATGGTTCCTTAGGTCCTATTTGATGCCCCAAAAAAAATTTAGGTTATCCGGGTCGGAGGGCTCGGGCTCATGGTGGAAGGCGTGGGCTATAGCACACGAAAATAAGGGAATCTGGAGGAATTCAAGTTTTATGGCCGTAAAACGCCAAAAAATGAGGAACGGTCATGGCAAGGCGGTGACAATGGTTCCTCAAGTCGTATTTGATGTCCCGGAAAAACTTTTGGCGATCCAGGTCCGACGGCGGAAGACATGGGTTGTAGCACACGAAAATATGGGAATCGAACGGAATTGAAGTTTTATGGCTGTAAAACGACAAAAAAGGAGGAATGGTCATGGCGGGGAGGTGACTATAGGTCCTTAGGTCGTATTTGATATCCCGAAAATAATTTTGGCGGTCTGGTTTCGTGGGCTCGGGCCCACGGCGGAAGGTGTGGGCCATAGCACACAAAAATATGGGAATCGTGCGGAATTTTAGGTTTTATGGTCGTAAAACGCCAAAAAAGGAGGAATGGCTATGGAGGGGCAGTGACTATGTTTCCTTAGGTCGTATTTGATGTGTTGAAAAAATTTTAGGCGATCTGGTCCTGTGGCCACGACTGAAGGCGTGGATTGTCGCACACGAAAATATGGGAATAGGGCGAAATTCAAGTTTTATGGCGGTAAACACCAAAAAACGAGGAACGGTCATGGCGGGGCGCTGGCTATGGTTCCTTAGGTCGTATTTGATGTCCCGGAAAAATTTTAGGATATCTGGGTCCGGAGGCCTGGGCCCACGCCGGATGGCGTGGCTACTGCACACGAAGATATGGGAATCGGCGGAATATAGGTTTTATGACCGTAAAACGCCAAAAAACGAGGAACGGTTTTGGCTGGGAGGTGACTATGGTTCCTTAGGTCATATTTTATGTCCCGAAAAATTTTAGGCAATCCGGGTCCGGGCCAATAACGGAAGGCGTGGGCTATAGCACTTGGAAATATGGGAATCGCACGAAATTCAGGTTTTATGTCCGTAAAATGCCAAAAAATGAGGAACGGTCATGGCGGGGCGGTGACTATGGTTCCTTATATCGTATTTTATGTCCCAGAAAATTTTTAGACGAACCTACCGCAGAAGGCGTGAGCTATAACACACGAAAATATGAGAATCGGGCAGTATTCAAGTTTCATGACCGTAAAATGTCAAAAAAGAGGAACGATCACGACGTGGCGGTGACTATGGTTCCTTAGGTCGTATTTGATGTCTCGGAAAATTTTTAAGCAATTTAGGTCCTAGGGCCCGAGCCCACGGCGGAAGGCGTGGGCATGGATATTAGAGCTACTCATTACTTATACTGGTAAGAAGTAACAAGTAAAAAAGGTAGCCCGATGCACGAAGCATTCGGTATTCTCTCATTGTCCGGGAAAGGCCGCACCCCAAGAAAGTGCATACGATGTAGGCTCCCTATCCTGATGGAAGCCTTAATGAAACGGAGACAACTTTACTGTTACTCAAAATAGCAAATATTCAACGAAATAGTCGAGATGAGCGGAACAACCACACCATTATAAAAAGAAAACAATGAACACATCAATACTTTAACAAAGCGAGGCATTAATTAAAATTAATTCTTCACGTAAAAAGACACATTACATTTAATACCCAAAGACACAAAACGTGAATACATATAAACTTAGACATCATCTTTAATAAAACAAAGATTTATAATAATATTATCCAAACCATTTAAAATTGGTCCTCTGTCAACTGATACTGCTGCAGGATCTGAGTGCAGATAGAAAGAGGCTCACTGGAAAGGAAACCAATGGAGTTAGCAAAACGAGTGTTAGAAACCATGCCATTGTTACGAGTGAGAACGACACGAGCACGATCACGACCAGCAGTTGGAACTGCACACATTGGATCGGAGCTCCTGATGAGAACCACGTCGCAGACTTCGTCGCCGCGATCACTGTATACAAGGATCTTGTATTCTCCTTTGGAGTTGGTTACACCTTCAATGGTGTATGATATGTCGTTGGTGTCCCTTTTCTTGCACTCAATTCTAACCCTAGACCCTGTTCATAGTGTAAACAAACATATATTAGAGAGTTCGAGTTTCTTAAAAGATTCTCGAACAATTTTTAAATGAGATGATCACGCAATTTTAACAAATTACCAACACAGATACAGATCAATCCACTTATTAACTTTTCTATATTAAAACAAGTGTAGTAGGCTTATTAAGATATGGAGTAACTAATTAATTAGTAAATAAATGTATGTCAAAGAAACGCGCGAATGCTCATGCCAAAATTTAGCACACTATATATATGGGTGCAGTTGAACTCTGCAATAAATAAATTCTTTGATTTGGTGTAAATAAGTATTGTACTCCCTAGAAAATTGAACTCCAAAATGTTAGAAAAAACTACTTCTTATACTAGAATAAGGTGAACACTTCAATTACTGTTTTCTTATAGTGGAACAGAAAATCTTGACTCGTTTAAGCTAGAAATAGGCTAATTTATACATTGGATCTGCAAAAATGCAATAAGAAACAAGAGGGAGTTGGCCTATAGTTGGCCAATTGGACAGAATCACACAAAAGAAAGACACTCAAACAAATCTTGCACGGGAAACAGATGGATCACACCATCAGAGGCGGATTCAGAATTTAAAGTTTATAAATTTCTAGAACGACCTCAAGTTAAATAACTAGGTTCACAATCAAATATTTAACGGCAGATTCAAGTAAAAAAAAAAAAGTAAAGGGGTTGGTGATATACCGGCGAGATACTTGGAAGCAGAGGTCTCAAAGCCACAGCGGCAAGTGTCACAGTAAACTTTGCCAACTACAAGAAAAGTGTCCATAAAATGTGCACTAGCAATAGAAGCAAAGACTAAAAAGCAAACAACAAACAGAGCTACCAACTTTGCCATATTTTTACAACTCAAACTTAACTACCTCTTCTTCAATTCCTGCAAATTGGTAAACTTAACTATCTGTTCAACTTCTTTTAGCCTGCAAATAACAAAAGGAAAGTGAAAGTGATATAATGAAAAATTATGGGGTTTGCTCTAAACCAAAAACCAAAACGCGGTGGCCCAAAGTTACCTTTTTTTTCTTCCTGGTAGCGTATATTAGTGATTGATAAATCGGTCTTTTAATTATTCAAAATTATGAAGCAGACCCTACACTCAATTAAGATCAAAGTCAAAAGTAATTTGTAGTCTTGGATTCTCTATGTATCTCTATCTTAATCTCTCTTCCTAAAAGTTACATGCTTTTTTCTCTTTAATTAAAGTAGTATTAATATTTTCTCTATTCCGTTTATCAAAAGGGTTTTCATGAGAATAGAAAAGGGAACGTTAGATGTTACAAATGTGGCTACTCGGCCAAATATATTAACATTTGCTAGTCAATATACATATATATATATATATATAACTACTGATAGGATATATGCATTCTTGTTATGTTTTGATGATCTAACAAACTTAATGTTAAGAACCAGATAAGGAACTTGATACACATTCTCAAGTACGTGAAAATATCAAGTCTCAAGCTGGAGACATGAATCAACTCTTCAGAAGTCAAAGAAACAACAAGGGGAATAGATGGACACCAGTTCCCTTGGTGACCATACCGGTCAACTTTCCAATAGCTGTAAAGTTGTTGTCTGCACATGCAACAGTGCAAAACAGTGCAGCTGTCAACTTCATTGGAAATGCCCCTGTATCAAACATGCTTGCATCATACAAGTGATGTCACCAATGTTATATTAACATTAAACCAAAGGCAAAACATCAATTGAACATTGAAGAATCCATCAAGCATTCTCTCAACATGTGCATCAATCCAGCAATTGATTCTCAAGGACATCAAGAACAAACAACAACATAACAAGGATCAGTTCCCTGTATTGAGTCATTACATGTCCTTAGTTGTGTTGTACATTTGTTAAAGTTCTTTACTTGTGATCCCTACTAAGCTTAGTTAGAATAATTGTGTAGGAAACTTTTGTAAAATCATAAACTTTGTGTTTGTGACTTGGCTAGAGTTAGTCGAGTTGTAAAGCTTTGTAATAGAGTTATTACAAAGGGGCTTGTAATAGAGTTGTTACAAGTTAGTGAGGGATTAAGAGGTTGATTCCTAGGTTACAATAGGTTGTAATCTCAAGTTTGCTCAGTAGTAAAGTTGAAATCCTACAAGGGTAGGTCGTAGTTTTAATCCCGTGAGCTGGGTGTTTTCCACGTCAAATTTCATTGTGTCATTTACTTACTGCAGTGTGCATGAGTTTAGTGGAAACTAATAGAGAATCCGATTCTCTATATAGTTTGGTGGACCCTAGTTTCTATCAACTGGTATCAGAGCAGGTTCTTTCTATCAGGCTAATACCTAGAAAGGATCTTCATGGCTGCTCCACTAAACTTTGAAGAAGGTCAATCTACCTCAAGACCACCAAACGGCCAATACTATGGATGGTGGAAGACAAGGATGCATGATTTTATCATGGCTGACGATTCAAAGCTCTGGGACATTATCTGCGTGGACCTTTCGTCCCTACGAAGACCAGTGGTGACCCAGCAGTAACAATTCCCAAAACAAGAAAGATTGACATGCTTGCCATGTCGTATTGGACCAGATGAATACAACAGGATTTCGACATGTCAATCTGCTAAGGAGATCTAGGAAGCTCTCCAAACGGATCATGAAAGGACAACTCAAGTTAAGCAGTCAAAGATTGACATGCTTACCACAAAGTACGAGCTCTTCAAGATGAAGGATGATGAGTCCATCCAGGACATGCACACTCGCTTCACCTCCATCATCAATAAGCTCCATTCTCTGGGAGAAATCATTTCAAGGATATATCCTGTTAGGAAAATACTTAGTGTATTACCCAGTTCATGGGAAAGCAAAGTAAATGCTATCATGGAGGCAAAGGATCTACAGAAGCTGACCATTGATGAACTCATTGTGAATCTGAAAACTTACAAAATGAAGAAGATGAAGGATAATGAGAGAAGAGAGCCCAAGAGGGAGAAGAATATGGTCCTCAAGACAAACAACAATGAATCAAGTGGAGAAGATGTTGATATGTCTTACTTGACAAAGAGATTTCAGAAAATGATTCGCAGAAATAGAGGTATTCCAAAATGGGGCAGATCCAGCACGCCAAGAGGCTATGAATTATGTCATAAGTGTAGGAAGTCGGGACATTTCATCAAATATGTCCTCTCCTCAATCAAGATCATTACAAACATAACATAGACAAAGCAACTAAGAGGAACCAGGTTCTTGACAAACGATTCAAAAGAAAAGATACTACTGACAACATTGTGAAACAAACTCTTGCTACATGGGGAGTCTCTTCCAGCGAACCTGGAGAAGATGATGAAAAAGGTGATAGCTTCATGATGGCAGTAGAAAGTGAAGCAACTGAATATGACTTTATCTTTTCCCTGATGGCATAATCTGACGATGATGAAGATGATGAAAATGAGGTAAACTATTTTGATGTTCAAAGAAATCTGAAGTCTTACTCTCCAAAAATATGTATGTCCTTGGAAAAAAAAAATTTAATTGATTCTTATCACAATATTATAAATGATAAAAAATGCTTTAACTGTGGAACTAGGAGAAGTAGAACATGAGAGAGATTATCTAGTAGTTGTTGTGGTGAATTTAAAAGAAATCATTGAGAGTTTGAAAAAGGAAAAGATTCCCTAACTGAAATAATTGCAAACATAGAACATGATAATGGTTGTTGTGGTTGATCTAAAAGAGAACATCGAGAGTCTTGAAGAAGAGAAAGAATCCTTAACTGAGAAAGTAGCTAACTTAGAGCATGAGAGAGATGACATATTAGTGCTAGTTGTGGACCTAAAGGAAACACTTGATGAGAAAAAATAAGAAGGCAGTCATGAGATTACTCGAAAGGGAAAGGAAATTTCAAGTTAGGAACATCTTAGAATTGAAGATGAGTTAAAATTAGTAAAATCTAGTCTGTGTGTTGAGCTTGAGAAAAACAAGCAACTTCAGGAAGATCTAGGAAGGGTTAAGAGTGATGTAGAAATATCACTTAAGTGGACCTGGTCCTCTGATGTTATCACTGCCATGTATAAGAACAATGAGGGAAACATGCAAGGAATAGGGTTCCAAAGGGTAAAGACTCCTTACAACCCCCATAGCAAATATGTTACTGTACCTGATAACTGGCTCTGCACTCATTGTGGTAACACTGGCACTTTAAGGAAACCCGTAAGGCCAGATTTCAGTCTCAACAGAAAAATAAAGTTTTTGCAAAACAAAGGGTAACTACTGCTAAAAAACCTGGTCCCTCATATAAAAAACGAGTGGTGCCTGCTTGGACCAAAAGAGTCTTGATTCATCCCTTTCCTCATTACAATGGACCCAAACGTGTTTAGGTAACCCTTGATTTTCTTGTGTAGGGAGCAGTGAAAGGGAGAAACTAACAGTGGTACATGGATAGTGGTTGCTCGAAGCACATGACTAGAAGTACAAATGATTTCCTTTCACTCAAAGCTTTGCAAGGAGGGAGTGTGTCCTTTGTAAGCACATGACTGGAAGTCAAAAATATGCATGGTCACAAATCTTGTGACAGGTGAAGTGGTTTTGGTGGCTAATAGATGCAAAAACATATATGTTGCTTCTTTGAATCTCTACAAAATGGAGATCTCAGTTGTCTGAGTGTTATAGATGATGATGCAGAACTATGGCACAGAAGACTGGGTCATGCAAGCTTTATGTTGCTGAACAAACTTCAGGAAGATCTAGGAAGGGTTAAGAGTGATGTAGAAATATCACTTAAGTGGACCTGGTCCTCTGATGTTATCACTGCCATGTATAAGAACAATGGGGGAAACATGCAAGGAATAGGGTTCCAAAGGGTAAAGACTCCTTACAATCCCCATAGCAAATATGTTACTGTACCTGATAACTGGCTCTGCACTCATTGTGGTAACACTGGCACTTTAAGGAAACCCGTAAGGCCAGATTTCAGTCTCAACAGAAAAATAAAGTTTTTGCAAAACAAAGGGTAACTACTGCTAAAAAACCTGGTCCCTCATATAAAAAACGAGTGGTGCCTGCTTGGACCAAAAGAGTCTTGATTCATCCCTTTCCTCATTACAATGGACCCAAACGTGTTTAGGTAACCCTTGATTTTCTTGTGTAGGGAGCAGTGAAAGGGAGAAACTAACAGTGGTACATGGATAGTGGTTTCTCGAAGCACATGACTGGAAGTACAAATGATTTCCTTTCACTCAAAGCTTTGCAAGGAGGGAGTGTGTCCTTTGTAAGCACATGACTGGAAGTCAAAAATATGCATGGTCACAAATCTTGTGACGGGTGAAGTGGTTTTGGTGGCTAATAGATGCAAGAACATATATGTTGCTTCTTTGAATCTCTACAAAATGGAGATCTCAATTGTCTGAGTGTTATAGATAATGATGCAGAACTATGGCACAGAAGACTGGGTCATGCAAGCTTTATGTTGCTGAACAAATTGGTCAAGAAAGACCTGGTTCGTGGCCTGCCCAACTCAAGCTTCAAGAATCACAAGGTGTGTGATGCATGTGTAAAAGGAAAGCAAGTCATATCTTCTTTCAAGCCCAAAAAGGAAGTCAATAACTTAAGGCCACTTAATCTCCTCCATATGGATCTATATGGACCTATGAGAGTGCTAAGTATAGGAGGAAATAAGCACATCTTTGTTATTGTGGATGACTATTACAGATTCACCTGGACTCTATTTCTCAAATCCAAGGATGAAACCTTTGAAGTATTTTTTTGTATTTGTGAAGAAGATCCAGGTGAAGATGAGCCATATCGTAATAAGTATTAGGTCAGATCATGGCACAGTTTTTGACAATGCCAAATTCGATGAATTTTGTGCTGAAAATGGCATCACTCATACTTTTTCAGCTCCAAGAATACCTCAAAAAAAATGGTGTTGTGGAGAGGAAGAATAGGACTTATGAAGACATGGCAAGAAAAATGCTTATTGATAGTGGAATTGCAAAATATTTCTGGGCAGAAGCTATCAACATTGCATGCTACTTGGTGAACAGGTGCATGATCAGGTCTCTTCTGAACAAAACCCCATATGAACTGATGAACGCGAGGAAGCCCAAGATGACACATCTAAGGACATTTGGTTGCAAGTGTTTTGTCCTCAACAATAGTAAGGAAGCACTTGAAAAGTTCGATGCCAAAAGTGATGAAGGAATCTTTCTGAGCTATTCATCACAAAGCAAAGCTTACAAAATATACAGCAAACGAACTCAATGTGTTGAGGAAATTATACATGTGATCTTTGATGAATCTCACCACTCATGTAGGAAGGATTCACATGATAAGATAGATCAAGATGGAGAATAGTCAACTGTCCCTGGTGAAGTCATTGACATAGCAAATGGAAAAGCAGACATGATGAGCCACATCAAGGAATCAAATGATGACGGTGCAGTTATATCTCCAACTGTTGGGAAGGAACCTGTTTCCTCAATCACAACAACTGAAGCTGAAAACAGAGTTGTTGATGTAGTTCAAGGGACCCCACGTGCTTAAGAGAGAAGCAGAACTCACGACAATCAAGGATCACATTCAAAAATACCTGGACCTTCCCACAACGAGGTTCAGGTGTCTAACTGGAAACACAAAAGCTCACATCCTCTTGAAAGTGTGATCATTCCTCTTGACTCTAGAATTCAAACTAGATCAAAGACAAGAAACTTCTTTGCCTTCTCAGCTTTTTCTCAAATTGAACCCAAAAATATCAAGGAAGCATTAAAACCGCTGATTGGATTACAACTATGCAAGAAGAACTCCATCAATTTGAGAAGAACTCCACCACATGCTGAAAGGACTGTTATAGGAACTAGGTGGGTATTCAGAAACAAACTTGATGAGTTTGAAAACACCACTAGAAACAAGGCAAGGATGGTAGTTCAGGGTTACAATTAGGAAGAAGGGATTGACTATGATGAAACATTTGCTCCAGTTGCTCGAATGGAGGCAATCAGAATCATCATTGCCTTTGTGTCTCATATGGAATTCAAATTGTTCTAAATAGATGTCAAAAGTGCATTTCTGAATAGCTTTCTAAAAGAAGAAGTCTTTGTCAAGCAACCACCTAGATTTGAGAATCATGAACATCTTGAGCATGTTTTTAAACTTGACCAGTCATTATATAGGCTAATGCAGGATCCTCGTGCTTGGTATGAAAGGTTGTCCAAATTTCTTCTAGAAAATGGCTTTACAAGAGGAAAAATTGACAACACCTTATTTCTGAAGTAACGAGGGAGGAATTTTCTCATTGTGCAAGTCTATATTGATGACATCATCTTCGGAGCAACAAATGATTCATTGTGTGAGGAATTTGCAAAACTCATGGGAAGTGAGTTTGAAATGAGTATGATGGGGGAATTAAATTTCTTCTTGGGACTGCAAGTTAAGAAAACTACTAAGGGGGCAATGATAAGTTAGCAGACGTACATCAAGGATCTTATGAAGAGATTTGATACGGAAGGATAACAAATCATTGATACTCCCATTGCCACTGCTACTCGTCTAGACATGGATGAACCTGGCTCTCCTGTGAATAAAACTATGTATAGAGGTATCATAGGTTCGCTCCTGTATCTCACAGCAAGCAAACCAGATATTGTTTTCAGTGTGGGACTCTATGCCATGTTTTAGTCTAATCCAAAAGGAATCTCATATGAAGGCTTCCAAAAGAATCCTGAGGTATCTCAAAGGCACATAGGACCTGCATCTTCACTATCCCTCGGGAGACAACTTCGATTTAATCGGATATGCTGATGCTGATTATGCTGGGTATTTGGTGGAAAGGAAAAGCACTTCTGGTATGGCACATTTTCTGGGATCATGTCTGATCTCATGGGGTACAATAAAGCAAAACTCAGTTGCTCTTCCAACTACTGAAGCTGAATATGTGTCAGGTGCCTTCTGTTGTGCTCAATTGCTATGGATCAAGCAGCAGCTGGAAGATTTTGGTGTATTCTCTGACCGTGTGCCCTTAATATGTGACAACACCAGTGCTCTCAACATGGCCAAGAATCCAGGTCAACATAAGAGAACAAATCACATTGATGTGCGACACCACTTCCTTAGAGACAATATCGAAAAAAGGCTCATCTGCATGAAATTTTGTAGCATAGAAGATCAAATTGCAGACATCTTTACCAAAGCACTAATAAGAGAGCACTTTGAAAGAAACCGCTTGGCACTAGGGTTGATAAAATCAAGCTGAGGACTTGGTCCCTCAATTATTGGCTATGAAAGAATTGAGCAGGTAAAGTGGCTAAAAATTGTTTTCTAGCCAAGTCTAACTCATATTTATATTGTTGCAGGTAGACACGCATGATGATTATAGAGCAAACAAGTAGCCAATGATATCGCATTTCGTCAAAAGGATGAAGTTCACATTTACAAAATCTGCCAGGGAACCTGGTTCCATTGACACATGTTAGTAGTTTCTATGTGCTCTCATCCACATACTTTTAACGAATAGAATGGTGCCATTTCATTAACATGTCAGTAGTCCTTTTCTCTCTCCTTTGGAACTCAAGCGTTCTATCCGTTATGAAATTACCCATATACCCAAATTGGTACACGTTCCTAACCGGTCCCTCACTCCTCTTAAATAACTTCTCTCACGGTCACTATCATACATGTTCACATCAAAGCCAATAATCCCTTTTTTCTCTTCAAACCAAACACTCTCTTCCTCTATCAAATTCTCACTACCCTCCACCATGTCTGAAAATCTGGAAACTCAACACATCCCAAGCATCGTCCCCACTGTGGCTTCATACATTTTGAAACCCCGGTGTTAGATCCTACAATTCCTACACATTTATTCCAAAAATTAAACTAGAGTCACAACCACCTACTGGTTCCTATCCAACTTAGTCGAGCACTGGCTCTCATCGAAGTCGCAAAACCTCGACTCACAAGATATTTGTGGCAGCAACCTCTACTTCTGTCTCATCGGAGAAAATGGTAGAAGCAGATACAATTGTAGAAGAAGAAAATCAAGAAATCTCTAGTTGACCAGTGGAAGGAAGTTCTGAGATGCAAGGAGTGGGTTGCAACAATGATGAATTGGAAAAAACTACACCAGGCCTCAATCTGAATACTGTTGAATCCTATGCCTTCTGAATTTACCTTGGAGTTACAAGAACAAGAGGATATAGAAAATATGTTGTCAATAGATGCTGAGGGAAGTGTTATTGGGTTATGAGGGTGTGTCTGAAGCCAATGGGTCTCAGGGGGAAGAAAATGGTACACAGGTGGAGATTAGGGAACTGGTGCCTTTCGAAACATTAGTACCTGACAGTACTACTGGGGAACCAACTGAGGGACATGATCCCTCCACCCAAGAGGATCCCTCTACTTCTACTTGGTATAAAACCCCTCGTTCTCCAAAAGAACCTCATGTCAGTATTGATCCCGCTCCCTCTCCTCATTTCTATGTTGAGCCATTGTCCATAGTTGTCCCTGAAATTAGATCTTTATCTGAGGAGGAGAATGAGGATGGTGAAGATGATTATGAAAATATGGCCATCGAAAGCTTCATCAGGGCTAGGAGTAGACATGCTACTCCCCAAGATCCAACTCCCAAGAGACCTACCACTAGGTTGCAGAAGAAGGAGGCTCTTGAGTCAATTCTTAGGAAAAACAAAGAAGAACAGACAAGAAGGAGATTGGTAAAGGATGGGAAGAATGTAAATGAGAAGATAGTGCCTCTTGCACTAGTTGTTGATGTTGATGATGAGGTGGATGAGGAACCTGGTTCCTTAGCTCGTAAGTATTCAAAGAAACATACAATTCCAAAGTCTAAGAAAGAGTCATCTGTGAGTGAGATGAGTTTGAACAATGGCGAAGGTGAAAAATCTGGTGAAAAAGTAGTTGACGAATCTGGTGAGAGAATAATTGCCCAGTCTGGGGAGAAGGTGACTGAAGAGTCGGTTGAACAAGTGTCTGAAAAAAAGGTGTCTGAAAAATCTGCTAAGAAAAGAAAGAGTGCAAGAAAATCAGGGAAAAGAAGGGTTGATATCAGTGAGGAACTTGGTTCCTCCAAGAAGACCAAGGTTGGTTCCACCCAAGATGCTGGCAAGGAAAAATTGAGAAACCAAAAGGTGTTGTTGGGCCGTACATTTGCCCATGATATTTTGGACGTGTCAAGAATGCACCAATTGGTGGAGATCTGTGAATTTCAACAGTGGACACATTTGTTCACAAGTGACAATCAAAAGGTGTATGAGGCAAAAGTCTATAGTTTCTATGCGGACTTCTTCACAGTTGAGGATGATAACATTTGTCTGAAAGTGAATGGTGTTGATTTTATGGTGGATATTGCTGTAATTGGGACCATTTTGGGCGTACCCACTGATGGGATGTCCTCCATTGAGGGGGCTGCTCTCCAAACTTCAGAAACGCCATTGTGAAGGTTAAGGCAGTGCAGCAAGGGGAACGGATACACAAGAAGGCCCTCCTTCCATTGTACCGACTAAAGGTGTTTAACTGGTGGGCCAGGTCGGGTTGAAAAAAAGGTGACCGGTCGGTTTCTAATCCGCGCCGGTTACCGGTTTTTTTCAAACCGAGCTTAACAGGTCAGGGTCCATCCAGGTAAAAACTTAACCGGAACGGTTGCGGGTCCAAGGGACCGGGTCAGGTTAATGTTAATTTTTTAAATTTTTTTTTGTATTTTGTATAACTATCATAATTTATATTAATATAAAGTAAAAATATAAAACAAAAAAACAAATTTATAAAAAAAATGTTTGAATAAAGGATGCAATGGCTTTAAAATCCTTATATTTGAAATTTTAAATATTTCATTAAGAATTTAAGATAATAGAATACAATGAAGATGGAAAAAAATTGCACTGATAATTTGCAAGTTCTTTTTTTATTTCAAACTTAAAAAAATTACATTTAACAACAATTAAAACTGATTATTAAATATAAAATTATAAATCCAGAACTTCAAAGGTTTTGCATTGCCTTAGTAGTTCTTTGTAATCAATATGAACTTCTTGGCTATTTTCTGGAGTGTTAAATTCATATGGGTTACCATATGTTAATATATCTCCAAGTTCCTCGTCTTCTGGTTTATCAACATCTTCACGTCTCTGATTTCTTCGTTCCGATCTAATTCAATCTCTGAGACATACTAAAACTTCCAAAGCATTGCTTCCTAATGAGTGATGGGTGTCTCCTAGTTGTTGTCTTACTTGACTAAATGCATTATTTGATGCAACAGTTGAAATTGGCACATTTAGCACGTCCCGAGCCATAGCGGAAAGAACAGAAAATTGCTTTTCATTCTCATGCCACCACCCCAACGGTGAAATTTTTTTTGTGCGGGGCTCTTTTTTCTTTTGCAAGTAGAATTGAAGTTCATCAATGTTCCTGTTACTGGTTTGAATAGAAGGAAATGTAGACAAAATATTAAAACCATCAAGGCCTTCATCATCATCCATAGCAGTAGATGCAGTAGAAATGGTACAATACATTGTGGGATTAAGATTTTCTACATTAAGAGCAGCATCATCAACTATATTTGCATAAAAATTACATAATTATTGTAAATAATCATTTAGCTAGTTCATACAACAATATATATCTGGGGCTTCAGTTGGTCCAATCTACATATAAGTATATAAAGCATTGATTAATTAGTGAACATCTTAATACAATGAATTAAAACAGCACCAATTAAGTAAATTGGAGGAATTGGAAAAAATATATTTTTTGAATTTTGCTTGCATTTTTTCAACAGCATCCTTATATTTTTTTTTTCTTCTTAAATTCAGAGAGTAGAAAAGAAATGTTAGCTATATGTACTAAAACCATGGTAACAGTAGGGTAATATGCTCCAGAAAACTCAACAGTAGCTGTATAAAATTTATGTAAAAAATTAACAACATAACTAATGGCCTCCCAAGTATTAGTTATTAACATACGGTTGGGATCAGTACAATGCGCATTAGGAACTTTAGTTATCGGCAATATTCATTTGTAGGAATATTTTAAAAATAAGTATGTATAATTTTGTAACGACCTGACCAGTTGTTTTGTGTTATCGGGCCCCGTTCCCCTAAATGAAACTTCCCATAGCGACTTATTATAATTTATGACTTGCAGGGACTGGTGGTTCGGGATTCGGAAGCGTTTAGAGTGATATAGGAACACTTGGCTCCTTAAGGTTGGCCTTTAAGGTCAAGTTTGACTTCGGTCAATATTTTGAGTAAACGCTTTCGGAATCAAGTTTCGACGGTTCCGATAGCTTCGTATGATGATTTCGGACTTGGCGTATGTTCGGAATGGGTTTTGGATGACCCAGGAGCGTTTCGGCGCCCAATAGCGAGATAAGAGTTTCCTTAAGTTCATATTGTGGTTTGGGATGTGTTTTTGTGTTATCGAGGTCCAAATGGAATTTCGAGATCGAGAATTGATCTGTTATGTCATTTATGACTTGCTTGCAAAATTTGGTATCATTCCGAGTAGTATAGGTCGATTCGGCGCATTGTTAGCAAATTCAAGAACTTAAAGTTCCTAATTTAATTCTAGGGGTTTTGAGGCGTGATTTTGAGTTTTAGCATTGTTTTGGGTGTTTTGAAGGCTCGAGCGAGTCTGTATTATAATTTGGGACTTATTGGTATATTTGGACGGGGGCTCGAGTGGGCCCAGGTGCCTCTCGGGCACCAAACGAGCCCAAAAACCAGCTGAAGCAGTTGCAGGTGCACCAGATCTGGTGTGACCGCAGGTGTGGTTGCCCAGTCGCAGGTGCGAGACCGCTCCAGCGGTCCTTGCCTCGCAGGTGCGGCTTCAGGTGAGGCTACCTATTTCTCGCATGTGCGGATAATATCCACAGGAGCGGAGTCGCAGGTGCGAGCTCCTCTCCGCATGTGCGAGCCCAGGCCCTTTGCCCCTCTTCCGCAGGTGCGAGACTTTTCTCGCAGGTGCGGTCCTCGAGCCGCAGGTGCGGAAACCCTGTAGACAGTGAGGTCTTTTAAAATACGGGAAAGAACCATTTTACTCCATTTCTTTCCTCCATAGTCGACCTAGAGCTTGGAAAAGAGCCAAACGACCTAGATACTGAAAGGTAAGTGATTTCTACTCTAACATTAGTTTAATACATGAATTCCTAGGTAGATTAACCTCCTAATTAGTGAGAATCAAGGGTTAGAGTAAAAACCTAAGGCTTTATGAAATTTGGGGAATTACCCACTAAACTAGCTATGAAATCATACAAAAATCATATATTAATGATCCTTAGGGTAGGGGTAAGTGTTTCCTTCAAGAATTTCCGAAATCTGAGCATGTGGGCCCGGGTGTATTTTTTGGATTTTTCAAACTAGGTTGAAATAACTACTTAATTAGGTAAGTTTCATACTTTTGAGCATAGATTAATTCGTGTATACAATATTTGACTAGTTTCGAGTCCTTGAGAGACGAGATGGAGGTTCGAGCGCGTTCTTGACCCGGAAAGTAGGTTCTACACGAGGTGAATCTCCTTTCTAACCTTGTAAGAGGGAATTGTCCCCTTACCTGTGTCCCTAAATGTATTTTGAGTTGCATAGTATCCTTGAAGTGGTATGAGGGTATTAGGAAGTTATGTTCAAAAATTATATTGCTTGAGTCCTTGCTTTTACGTATAATCTCTGTTAAATTCCTAAAAATTGATAATTTTGTGTATGTATGCGGCACCCGCGTCGCATGTATGATTCATGAGCGGGATAGCCCTACTATTATGTCAATCGCGTTGCATGTTCGATTCGTGAGCGGGGTAATAAATGCATCTATGGTTCGAGCCGTTCGACCCTCGGCAGTGCACATTTATTTTCGTGACGCTTCGGCCGTACGCTTTCGCCATACTATGTGCTATATAATTTACTGTGAGTTTTGTCGTAATTGTATAAACTGTTTCATGTGAAAAGGGAATTTAGTACACTATATTCTAGTAAAATTTGACATGCAAGGTAATTAAAATTATACTTGATATTTTATGTCTTTTTGATTACTATGAATGTTATACATGCATAGCCCTTATTAAACTATGTTTTTAAATTTTGACCCTAGTAAGTATCACGTCTACCTCTCGTCACTACTTTTTCGAAGTTAGGTGGGATACTCACTGGGTACATATTTTTTTATGTACTCATGCTACGCTTCTGTACTTAATTGTACAGGCTCTGAGGCAGGTGCATCTGGGCATTCATCCGGAGTTCGTCCCTGACGTATATTTTACGTGGACTTCTCACTGAGCTGTTTTCCTTGACGTATCTCTCAGGTAGTACCTTGGAGTTCCTCTTTTCTTTTGCTATGTCTGTATTAATTTTCTTCAGACAGTAGGGCAAACTTATACTTTCTTTTGGATACTCGTTTCTATTAGATGCCCGTAGACCTGTGACGCCAGTTCCTGGCATGCCCATGTAGTGGATATTCTATTCTTTTGGGTTGTAATTACTGGTGGTGATTACTATATTTATTACTCACTTTTGGTTGTCTAAGTCACTTGTTTACTTCGAAATTTGAAATCTAAAAGAAAACCTCTCAAGTATGGGAAATCGTTTTATAAATTTAAAGGGGATCACTAGTAAATTAAGGTTGGCTTGCCTGACATCGGAGTTGGGAGCCATCGTGACCTAAAATGTGATTTGGGTCGTGACAACATGGTATCAGTGCTCTAGGTTCAAGTAGGTCTCACAAGTCACGGGCAAACCTAATAGAGTCTTGCGGATCGATATGGAGACGTCTGTATTTATCTTCGGGAGGCTATAGGGTGTTAGGAAACCTCTCTTTATTCATGTTCTATCGTGCAGTTGATGGTTTACTAAATCTTATTCTTCTATTTTCTCATAGATGTTGAGGACTCGCGCGGCTGACGTTTCAGACTCGGAAGATGCCGCTACCCCTGCCGCCCGAGGCCGTGGCAAAAGCCGGGGGAGGGCACCGGCCCGAGGTAGGGGACGAAGGCATCCCAGAGCTGTTCCGTTAGCACCCCTAGCGGATCCATCAAAGGATCCTATTACTGAGGAGCAGGGTGAGGTTCCCCCAGCAGATCCTGTCCCAGTACACTTTATAACGGCGCCAGGCTTCCAGGAGGTCATGGGCCGTATGATGTGGTTCATGAATACCATGACGCAGGCTGGTTTATTTCCGGCGGATCCTGCCACATCTCAGGAAGGAGGGAGAGTCCAGACCCCTACTTCCCAGACTGCAGGCCATGCAGCAGTAGTTTATCAGACCGCGGGTACACTGCCCGTGGGTGGGACCCAGCCTGTAGCAGCAGCACCTAAGCTCAGACCAACTGCGGACGCCGATCTGCAGAAGTTACTAGATAGATGGACCTGATTGCACCCTCCTATCTCCGGAGGTGAGAAGGGCGAGGATTCCCAGGACTTCATTGATACGTGCAGAGACAGACTGCACAACATGAGGATACTGGAGTCCCATGAAATGGACTTCACTACTTTTCAGCTTGAGGACAGGGCCCACAGATGGTGGCAGTCCTATATCCTTGGTAGACCGGCAGGTTCCCCTTCCATCACTTGGGAGCAGTTCACTCAGTTATTCCTGGACAGGTATATTCCACCCTCCGAGAGGGAAGAGCTGCGGTATTAGTTTGAGCAGCTGGAGTAGGGACAGATGTCGGTGACAGACTAGGAGGTCGGGTTTTCCGAGTTGTCTCGTCATGCCCTTATGATACTTCCTACTGATGCTGAAAGAGCGCGTAGATTTGTAGTTGGGTTGCACTCAGGTATTAGGGACAACATGGCCCGAGAGGTGGAGATGGGGACTCCCTATCAGCTTGTGGTCGAAATAGCTCGCTGGATTGAGGGTTATCGATCGAGGGGCAGAGAGCAGAGTCAGCAGGATAAGAGAGCTAGATTTTCTGGAGATTTTAGAGGTGCCCCAGCCAGGGGTAGAGGTCAGTTCAGTAGAGGCCAGCCTAGCAGGCCTCCATATTCAGCTCCTCCACCACCTCCCCGTGGTGCTCTAGTGAGGCCCTATTTCAGCGCCATGCCGGAGAGTTCCTACCGTCCACCAGCCATTCAGGGTTCCTCAGGTGGGTATTCCGGTCATCAAGGGTCTTCTAGTCCTTACTTCAGTGCCATGCCGGAGGGTTCTCCCGTCCCCTAGATATCCAGGGTTGTTCTTCAGGGCAGCAGGCCATGCCACCGACGAGATGTTATGAATGTGGGGATTCATGCTATATGAGGAGGACTTGTCCCAGGCTTCGGGGCAAGGCCGTTCAGCAGAGTTATCAGCCTACATTTTCAGCACCGACAGTTCGTCCACCCAGAGGTGGACGGCAGGCTGGTAGAGGTCGTACCAGAGGTGGAGGCAAGGCAGGGGAAGCTCTGTCGGCCCCTATTCATTCCAGCGGAGGTCAGTCATCTGGTGCTCCAGCTAGATTCTATGTTATTCCGGCCCGATCAGATGCAGTGGCCTCAGATGCCGTGATCACAGGTACTATTTCAGTATGTGGTAGAGAGGCATTAGTGTTATTTGATACGGGATCTACTTATTCATATGTGTCAGCCTTATTTTCTTATTTTCTGGATGTTCCTCGCGAGTCCTTGGGTACTCCTATTTATGTATCCACTACCGTGGGCGATTCTGTGGTAGTAGACCGGATTTACCAGTCCTGTGTGATTTCATTTTGTGGGTTCGAGACCAGAGCGGATCTCTTATTGCTAGACATGATTGATTTCGAGATTATTATAAGCATGGATTGGCTATCTCCCTATCATGTCATGCTAGATTTCCATGCCAAGACAGTTACTTTATCCATGCTCGAGTTGCCTAGGCTGGAGTGGAGGGATTCCTCTATTAGTGCAACCAGTCGGGTTATTTCTTTCCTGAAGGCTCGACATATGGTCGAGAAGGGTTGTCTAGCGTATCTTGCTTATGTGCGGAACACCACCGCTGAGTCTCCGACGATTGATTAGTGCCAGTGGTTCGAGAGTTTGCTGACGTGTTTCCTTCATACCTTCCAGGCATGCCTCCGAATCGTGATATTGATTTCTGCATTGATTTAGCTCCAGGCACCCAGCCTATATCTATCCCCCGTACCGTATGGCTCCGAAAGAGGTGAAGGAGTTGAAGGAGCAGCTTGAGGAGTTATTGTCTAAGGGGTTCATCATACCGATTGTATCGCCCTGGGGTGCTCCAGTTCTATTCGTGAAGAAGAAGGATGGGTCCATGCGGATGTGTATTGATTACCGCCAGTTGAACAAGGTCACCATTAAGAAAAAGTATCCTTTTTCGCGCATCGATTATTTGTTTGACCAGTTGCAGGGTGCTCGGGTGTTTTCTAAGATTGATTTGAGATCGGGATATCGTCATTTGAATATCCGGGCCTCAAATGTTCCGAAGACTTCTTTTCGTACGAGATATGGCCATTATGAGTTCCTGGTGATGTCTTTTGGCTTGACTAATGCCCCAGCAGCATTTATGGACTTCATAAACAGGGTGTTCAGGCCGTACATTAATTCTTTTGTCATTGATGACATTCTGATTTACTCACGTAGCCTGGGAGAGCACGAGCAACATTTGAGAGTGGTGCTCCAGACCTTGCGAGAGCGGAAGCTATATGCTAAGTTCTCCAAGTGTGAGTTTTGGTTGGATTCCGTGGCATTCTTGGGACATCTGGTATCCGGAGAAGTTATCGAGGTTGATCCTAAGAAAATTGAGGCAGTTCAGAGTTGGCCACGTCCTACTTCAGCTACAGAGATCAGGAGTTTCTTGGGTCTAGCAGGCTACTACCGGCGATTTGTTAAGGGCTTTTCATCCATTGCAGCCCCACTAACTAGATTGACTCAAAATAATGCCCCATTCCGATGGTCCGACGAGTGTGAGGCGAGCTTTCAAAAGCTCAAAACAGCATTGACCTTAGCACCAGTTCTAGTATTGCCTTCTAGTTCTAGGATGTATACGGTATATTGTGACGCTTCACGCATTGGTTTGGGATGTGTGTTGATGCAGGAAGGGAGAGTTATTGCTTATGCTTCGCGCCAGCTGAAGGTTCATGAGAAGAATTACCCTGTGCACGATTTGGATTTGGCGACGATATGGGGTGTCCTGTGAGGTTTATACAGACCACCGCAGCTTGCAGCACTTGTTCAAGCAGAGGGATATTAATTTGAGGCAGCGCAGGTGGCTGGAGTTGCTGAAGGATTATGACATCACCATTCTTTATCATCCGGGCAAGGCAAATGTGGTAGCAGATGCTTTGAGCAGGAAGGCGGAGAGTATGGGTAGCTTGGCTTATATTGCAGCAGAGGAGAAACCTCTAGCCTTGGACATTCAGTCCTTGGCTAATCGCCTGGTGAGATTAGACCTTTCATAGCCTCGTCGAGTTCTAGCACATGTAGTTGCCCAGTCTTCGTTATTGGGAGAGATTAAGGCTCGACAGTTCGATGATCCGTGCTTGGTAGAGCTACGGGAGACAGTGACTAAGGGTGGTGCCAAGGAGGTTACTATTGGAGAGGATGGTGTTCTGAGACTTCAGGGGAGTTTATGTGTTCCTAATGTCGATGGCCTGAGAGAGAGGATTCTAGAAAAGGCACACAGTTCACGGTACTCTGTTCATCCTGGTGCTACGAAGATGTATCGTGATTTGAAGCAGCATTTCTGGTGGAGGCGGATGAAGAAGGACATTGTGGAGTATGTGGCTAGGTGTCTTAATTTCTAGCAGGTTAAGTATGAGCACCAGAGGCCAGAAGGCCTACTTCAACAGATGCCCATTCCCGAGTGGATGTGGGAGCGCATCACTATGGACTTCGTGGTTGGGTTACCTCGGAGTTTGGGTCATTGTGGATAGGTTGACCAAATCGGCGCATTTCATTCCAGTGGCTACTACATATACTTCTGAGAGGTTGGCCCATATCTACATTCGGGAGATAGTCTGGTTGCACGGTGTGCCGGTGTCCATTATATCAGATCGAGGTCCTCAGTTCACCTCGCACTTCTGGAGAGCATTGCATAGTGAGATGGGTGCCCAGATAGATGTCAGCATAGCATTTCACCCTCAGACTGATGGTTAATCGGAGCGTAAAGTTCAGGTATTGGAGGACATGCACAGGGCATGTGTGATTGACTTTGGAGGTCAGTGGGACCAGTTCTTGCCTTTGGTCGAGTTTGCTTACAATAATAGTTATCAGTCTAGCATCGAGATGGCTCCATCTAAGGCTTTGTATGGTCGGCGATGTCGTTCTCCTATCGGGTGGTTTGATCCTAGCGAGGCTAAGTTATATGGCACCGACCTGGTGAAGTATGCTTTGGAGAAAGTGAAGTTGATTCAGGAGAGGCTCCGCACAGCTCAGTCCAGACAGAAAAGTTACGCGGATCAGAGGGCGCGCGAGGTATCATTTATGTAGGGAGATAAGGTTCTGTTTAAGGTCTCACCGATGAAGGGTATTATGAGGTTCAGAAAGAAGGGAAAGTTGATCCCGAGGTTTATAGGTCCCTTCGAGGTGTTGAGGCGAGTTGGGGAGGTTGCTTATGAACTAGCTTTACCTCCCAGTTTGTCAGGAGTTCATCCGGTCTTTCATGCATCCATGCTCCGGAGGTACCATGCGACTTCTCTCACGTGGTTGATTTTAGCACTATTCGTTGGATGAGAGGTTGGGCTACGAGGAGGAGCCAATTGCCATTATTGGCAGGCAGGATCGCTAGTTGAGGTCCAAGAGAGTTTCTGCTCTGAAGGTCCAGTGGAGGGGCCAACCAGCTGAGGAGGCGACCTGGGAGTCCGAGGAGGACATGCGGAGCAGATATCCGCACTTATTCAGCACTTGAAGTATGATTCTAGACCCGTTCAAGGACGAACATTTGTTTTAAGAGGTGGAGAATGTAACGACCCGACCATTCGTTTTGCCTTATCATACCCCGTTCCCCTAAATGAAACTTCTCATAGCAGCTTATTGTTATTTATGACTTGTGGGGACGGGTGGTTCGGGATTCGGAAGTGTTTAGAGTGATATAGGAACACTTGGTTCCATAAGGTTGGCCTTTAAGGCCAAGTTTGACTTCGGTCAACATTTTGAGTTAACGACCCCGGAATTGAGTTTCGACGGTTCCGATAGCTTCGTATGATGATTTCGCACTTGAGCGTATGTTCGGAATGGGTTTTGGATGACCCGGAAACCTTGTAGGCAGTGAGGTCTTTTAAAATACGGGAAAGAACCATTTTACTCCATTTCTTTCCTCCATAGTCGACCTTGAGAGCTTGGAAAAGAGCCAAACGACCTAGCTACTGAAAGGTAAGTGATTTCTACTCTAATGTTAGTTTAATACATGAATTCCTAGGTAGATTAACCTCCTAATTAGTGAGAATCAAGGGTTAGAGTAAAAACCTAGGGTTTTATGAAATTTGGGGAATTACCCACTAAACTAGCTTTGAAATCATACAAAAACCATATATTAATGATCCTTTTAGGGTAGGGGTAAGTGTTTCCTTCAAGAATTTTCGGAATCCGAGCATGTGGGCCCGGGGTGTATTTTTGGGATTTTTCAAAGTAGGTTGAAATAACTACTTAATTAGGTAAATTTCATACTTTTGAGCATAGATTAATTCGTGTATACAATATTTGACTAGTTTCGAGTCCTTGAGAGACGAGTTGGAGGTTCGGGCGCGTTCTTGACCAAGAAAGTAGGTTCTACACGAGGTGAGTCTCCTTTCTAACCTTGTAAGAGGGAATTGTACCCATAGGTGATTATAAATAATTTCATGTCCTTATTTGCTACGCACGCACGAAGTGACGAGAGTCCGTGCGTAGCTACTATTATGTTATGTAGGGTAGTTCTAGAACTCACAAGCATGCTTTTATGTGCCTTACTTGTGTCCCTAAATGTTTTTGCGTTTCATAGTATCCTTGAATTGGTATGAGGGTATTAGGAAGTTATGTTCAAAAATTATATTGCTTGAGTCCTTGTTTTTACGTATAATCTCTATTAAATCCTTAAAAATTGATAATTTTGTGTATGTATGCGGCACCCGCGTCGCATGTATGATTCGTGAGCGGGATAGCCTACTATTATGTCAACTGTGTCGCATGTTCGATTCGCGAGCGGGGTAATAGATGCATCTATGGTTCAAGCCGTTCGACCCTCGGCAGTGCACATTTATTTTTGCGACGCTTCGGTCGTATGCTTTCGGCATACTATGTGCTATATAATTTACTGTGAGTTTTGTCGTAATTGTATAAAATGTTTCAAGTGAAAAGGGAATTTAGTACATTATATGCTAGTGAAATTTGACATGCAAAGGTAATTAAAATTATACTTGATATTTTATGTCTTTGTGATTACTACGACTGTTATACCTGCATAGCCCTTATTAAACTATGTTATTTAAATTTTGACCCTAGTAAGTATCACGTCTACCTCTCGTCACTACTTCTTCGAGGTTAGGCGGGATACTCACTGGGTACATATTTATTTATGTACTCATGCTACGCTTCTGTACTTAATTGTACAGGCTATGAGGAAGGTGCATCTGGGCATTCATCCGGAGTTCGTCCATGATGTATATTTGGCGTGGAATTCTCGATGAGCTGCTTTCCTTGACGTATCTCTCTGGCAGCACCTTGGAGTCCTCTTTTCTTTTGCTATGTATGTATTACTTTTCTTCAGACAGTAGGGCAAACTTATACTTTCTTTTGGATACTCGTTTCTATTAGATGCCCGTAGAACTGTGACGCCAGTTCCTGGCATGCCCACGTAGTGGATATTCTATTCTTTTGGGTTGTAATTATTGGTGGTGATTACTATATTTATTACTCACTTTTTGTTGTCTAAGTCACTTGTTTATTTCGAAATTTGAAATCTAAAAGAAAACCTCTCAAGTATGGGAAATCGTTTTATAAATTTAAAAGGGATCACTAGTAAATTAAGGTTGGCTTGCCTGACATCGGAGTTGGGCGCCATCTGGACCTAAAGTGGGATTTGGGTCGTGACAAATTCCATCTAGTAACACTTTCGTCTGGCATGAATCTAGGGTTAAGGTTATGCTAGGTACACTTATTCTTAAATTTCCTTATTCTAGATTGTCTATTATTTTCTTGAATAGCACCAACTGCTTTTCTAACATGAGTAATCTCAGTTAAAAATATATTAAGCCCACTTTTAACAATTAAATTATAAGCATGGCATGCACACCTAACATGAAAAATTTCTTCAAGTGGTGTTTGTAAATGCGTTCTTAATAATGAAATAGCTGCATTATTATTAGAAGCATTATCAAAATACATAGACAATACTTTTTTATTAAGGTTATAAAATTCAACAACTTCACAAATAGTAGTACTTATAAAAATAGTAGTATGACTTTGATCTTCATTATATTTAAAAGCGATAATACGTTTTTGCATACAATAATTATTATCTATCCAATGACATGTAATTTTCAAATAATTATTTCCATTAACAGCATGGCCAATATCAAAAGTTAAAGAAACTCTACAAGGAAGGTGGTCAAACAATTAGCGTATATATGCCTGATATTGTCCATGAAGTCAAAAGATATCAGGTGTACAAGTACTTCTAGGGATGCCTTTAAATAAAGGATTATAAATCCTTTGAATATACATAATAAGATATGATGAAGAAGCAAAAGAAAAAGGTAGACAACCCAAAGCAATCTTCTTTTTTTAAATTCCTCACAATCCTTCATTTTATCATATTTCATGAGTCCTCCAGTACTATGGTTTAGAGTTCCTTGATATTCATCTAAATCAGATCCCTATTCTAAAGGATGATTAATTCTCATATGTCTACTAAGTGTCCCAGTCCCCCCAACTCCAACACTGCTAGGTGTAAGTGTGTCTCATTTTCAATTTCTAATTCATTATCTTCTATACCGAAATCTTCCTGTAATTGTTCATAATCTATATTATTATTATGTGATATTTCAGAAACATGTGTAAAGTCGTTTAAATTACTACCAGATGTTGAAGTAGTACCTCTTTTTCTATTTTCCCGATTACCCCTATTAGCAACCTTACTACAAGCTCCTTTTGCAGCATTAAACATATTGTGAAATTTAACTACTAGCAAAAATTAAATATGCAAATAAAATAGTAAATAAGAGAAAGAGTTGGAGGGAGTGCACCAAATTCCGGAATAAATTGAACACTTGATGATTTTTGCAACTCCAATGTTACCACGAAGAAACGTTAATTGTTCAAAGTATGAAGTTCAAACTTCAAAATAGTAAATAATACGATAAATTAAATTTCAAAAAAAAAATGAGAGTCAAATAGTTGGTTTCAATTTAGGTGAAGAATGAGAGAATTATAATTGAGAACTTGCGTTTAAAAAATGAGAGATGAGTGAATTACTAAAAGTGTTATTTTAAAAAAAAAATTGCCCAAGAAAAGGGCTATTATTGCAAAATAGTCGTTGGGAAACGGCCAAATTTGAAGCTGACTGTTGCCAACGGTCACATACCCTTAAAAAAAATTTAGAAATAGTCGTTGAACCGATCCGAGCCGGGCCGGTTAACCGGTTCAACAATATTTTTCATTGACTGGTCCGGTTAATCGAATTATTTTTTAAACGGACCAACCCCCTAACCCAGCCTACCCGTCCCCCTAACTACCGATCTGGGCCCGTCCGAAAACGGACCCGGCTCGTTAAACAGGTATAGTACCAACTGCTATTTGAAATGGTGAACAAAGTTCTGCTCCCACGTGCTCAAAGACACTCCATTACATCACGAGCAGACTTGGTTCTCATGGAAGCACTGGATGGCTACACCATTATAAACCTGCATGGTCTTATGATAAAGCATATGAAGAAAGTGGAAGAGTTCAAGGATGGTAATCATGAGTTGCCTTACGGGTTTCTCCTCACTAAAGTGTTTGAATTCTTCAAAGTACCCTTGGGACAGGCTAAAGTAGGAACTCGCAAGAAATCTTTCTCCAAATCTACCCTTGAAGAGTGTGAGTGCATTGATAAGAGTGGAGGGGTTGGAAGCAATTCGACCATTTCTCAGTTGATCAACACTCAAAATAGTTCCATTGAAGAAATAAGGAAGTTGAAGGCACGGAATGCCATTCTCGAAGATCTGCTCAGTCAGTCCCAGGAGGCACCTGGCTCCAGCAGTGCCCAAAGCACAAAGGTTGCCCGTCTGACAAAGGAAAATGCTGCTCTTAGGAAACAGGTTGAGGACCTGAAGGAAAGGATGCTAGACGAGCAAGGGTCTGCAAATGCTCGATGGACATCATTCTTAGAACCCTTGCCTCTTCCTATGCCTCCAGTGCTCCCCCTTCCAGTACTCCATAATAGTTGTTTTGTTCCCAGTGTCCAGTTCTTAGATTCAATCCTCTATTTCCTTTTCTTATGCTTAGTGATGTTGATGGCTGGTAGCTTTTTGTTATTTTTATTTTGTGGATGATATGGTAAAAATGGAACGGATCCCTATTTTATTTCCAAAAACTTAATGATATTTCGTTCTTTTTGTTGTGCATGTCTTGCTCTTTTACTCTGTTTTTTGTTATGTTGTGTGCACAGATGTAGCATGAGTTAATCAAGCTAGACTTGTTTTTGCTTATTGCTTGATATTAATCTTTTTATGATGCCAAAAGGGGGAAGTTTAAATTGAGGGGGACAAGATAAGGAACAACAGATTCAGGGGGAATTCTGGTTCTTAGGGGGAACTTCAATTATAAGTTTGTCATCATCAAAAAGGAAAAAATTGATAGGATATATGCATTCTTGTTATGTTTTGATGATCTAACAAGCTTAATGATAAGAACCAGATAAGGAACCTGATACACAACCTCAAGTTTGTGAGAATAACAAGTCTCAAGCTTGAGTGAATCAACTCTTCAGAAGTCAAAGAAAAAACAAGGGCAACATATGGACACCAGTTCCCTTGGTGACCATACCAGTCAACTTCCCAACAGCTGTAAAATTGTTATCTACACACGCAACAGTACAAAACAGTGCAGCAGTCAACTTCATTGGGAATGCCCCTGTACCAAACATGCTTGCATCATTCAAGTGATGTCACCAATGTTATATTAACATTAAACCAAAGGCAAAACATCACTTGATCACTGAAGAATCCATCAAGCATTCTCTCAACCTATGTATCAATCCAGCAATCGTTTCTCAAGGGCATCAAGAACAAAGAACAATATAACAAGAACCAGCTCCCTGTATTGAGTCATTACATGTCCTTAGTTGTGTTGCACCTTTGTTAAAGTTCTTTACTTGTGATTCCTACTTAGTTTAGTTAGAAGAATTGTGTAGGAAACTTTTGTAAAATCATAAATTTGTATTTGTGTCTTGGCTAGAGTTAGTCGAGTTGTAAAACTTTATAATAGAGATATTACAAAAGGTCTTGTAATAGAGTTTTTACAAGTTAGTGAGGGACTAAGAGGTTAATTTCTAGGTTACAATAAGTTGTAATCTGAAGTTTTCTCAGTAGTGACGTTGAAATCCTATAAGGGTAGGTCGTGATTTTTAATCCCGTGAGCTGGGAGTTTTCCATATAAAATTTCATTGTGTCATTTGCTTACTGTAGTGTGCGTGTGTTTAGTGGAAACTAATAGAGAACCTGGTTCTCTATATAGTTTGGTGACCCCTAATTTCTATCAACTACCAACTATAGTTCCACTAAACACACGCATACTACAGTGGAAGCTAAAACTTTAGACTAAATATTCTTAAGTTTTTTAGTTCATTTGCTAAAATTTCAGACTAAACATGCTTAAAATTTTTTGTTCATTTGTTAAAACTTCATACTAAACATATTTAAATTTTTTAGTTCATTTGCTAAAACTTCAGACTAAACATGTTTAAGTTTTTTAGTTCATTTGCTAAAACTTCAGACTAAACATGCTTAAGTTTGTGTCTTGCAGTGTGTAATTTTCTAATGAGTTTTTTCTAATGCATGTTGAAGTTATTTAGTTCATTTGCTAAAATTTCACACCAAAACATGGTGAAGTTTTGTCCTGCAGTCTACAGTTTTGTTAATAGTTCTGAAGGGCAAAATCGTCTTTTTAAAACACTTTTAACCCAAAAATGAGTACGAATGCAAACAAAAAAATAAAACGGATATAAATTAAAAGGGAGCGACCAAATACGGCACCCCATGCAATTTTTAGGCCACATTATGATATTAACCGGGCCTTCTCTAGTACGTCTTGTCAAATTGGGTTTGAAGTCCATGAATCCTTGTACTGCTTGATAATGTCACACACGGAGTTAATTAATTCTTCTCTCTTTTTCTCTTTTTCTGCGAAAAAGAACAGGTAAATTGCTAATTCACATATTGTTCATTTCCACGATTTACTAGTCAAACTTTTAGCTATAAAAGAAGTCATTAAATAATACTAACGCCATTAATATTCTCCAAAATTAATTTTATAAATCACAAGAATTTATGATTGATCCATCTCGCACTCATTGAAAACTTTTGCTTAGCAAAGGAGAATAGGGATAACAACTATTGGAAGGAAGATTATTGGAAGGTATCATAAAAAGAATCATATCTTAATGGTATATTATACGTTCTCTAGCTTTTAGCTTAATTAAATCCACAAATAATGTTCCTTAGAGTAATAATAGCTTTGATCCCCATATCCCAAACTGAAGAGAAAGCAAGACTGGATTTTAATGCACCATTCATGTAACATGTCTTTGCGCTAAGGTGTTAGGGAACATCAATTATTTCATTTGAAACGAAATAAAAGTACATTTAAATCTTTTTATAATAATCATTATAACAACATTTTACTCTAATGGTCCAAAAAAATTTGATATCAAATCTTTATGTTATAATATATGTTTTCTATAATAGCATTGTACTATAACAGCCAAAAAAAAAATCAGAACAAATCAGGTTATTATAGAGAAGTTTGACCGTAAAATTTTAAAAAATGCACAAGGTTAAAGAATTATCGGCAAGAAGAGTTGTAGTTGAGGTGACTTGTGCCCGTTTGGACATAAAATTTGATGGAAGATTTTTTCAGAATTTTTTTTTTTTTTTTTTGAAATCAACGTTTGTTCATAAAATTTTCAATTTTCACTTGAAGATGCATTTTGAAAATTTTCGAAAATTTGAAAAACTGCAAAAAATTATTTTTCAAAATTTTCACTCAAATCACGCACAAAACATAAAAAAAATAATCCAAACTAAAATTTATGTCCAAATATAACTCTAAATTTCAAATATCATTTTCACTTAAAAATATTCTTTTACCATTTTTTCGAATTTTACAATTCTTATGTCCAAACGCCTACTTAGCCTGTTACGTGCACTATGGATTTCGGAAGACTTAAATGAAATGGAGGTACAAGAAGTAACTTTATGTGAGATATAAAGTATTTTTTTTTAAGAGTAAAATTTTGGGCAAAATACGAAAAACTCCGATGGCCAAAAGTAATTGCATCTTTTAGCTAAAAAATATAGATAATATGTGTATTATATATAACAAATAAATATTTTGTTGGTTATCATTTGAGGAATGACTAAAATATACATTTCTCTAAAATTTTCTTTTATGTGAGTTATATGCCCTTCAAGAGGTAAAAGAAATTAATGAAGAAATTAATGAGATGTACACTTGTCTCAAAATAAAACAACTCCTATGGACCATAATACAGACACACACACATGTGACAAATGTCTATGGTTATCATTCAATGTTTTAATTCAAATTAGAAATTATGTTTCCACCAACTATAAGCAATCTTTATTTTTCAACATGAATATTATCATATACTATGTATTATCAAGATGTAGTAAATAGAATCTATTTATTTTATGAAATCGAATCAATAGCTTGATCTTCTTTCAATTTCTTATCACCATACAACTCAATTGTCCACAAAATCCCTTTGTTAGAAGATAATATATTTATATTTGGATAGAATCTTGGTGATTGTCTTATAAATGACGTCAACAATAATTTTTATAATAATCATTCAACGAAGTTATAATTAGAATAATTAAAAGGTTTTTATTTTAATATAATGCCGGATTCCAGTACTATCAAGAATCAAGAATGAAACGACACATTGAAGTACAATTACATATTTAAAATTTAAATATAGATGTAGTGTTATGAGAAAGTCAAGCTTGCTTTGCGTTTCTTAATTTGCCAATTAACTAAACTAGTCACCCTTGAACGCGAATAAGGTAATCCGTCAATTTTAATCAAAGGTTTTGATTTCGAATTTTTAAAATAAATTATATTTTTGTTGGTACAAAACGTTTTTCTTTTAATGGGATTTACAAGTTACCGAATTCGAATTAGTCAAAATTCCAAAATAATACCAAACTTTGGGTAAGAAACGAAAGAAAAGTGAATTAGGTGTTTGATGGATATTGGTGGGCACCACAAAGTGATTGACAGGAAATGCTTTTTAATTGTTTGCTTTGGAGGTGTTACTAAAAATAGCATAGGGAATACCTTTTCTTTTCTTTTTTACCCATTATTTTTCACTAGTCTTATGTCAAAGAGCACTTGGGTAATGGCCTACATGGTCCCAATAATACACACTTTGTATGACATAATAGTTGTTGAAAATGATTTATGTGACAAATAATATAANGGGGGGGGGGGGGGGGGGTAACTAGTCAAAGTGAATTGAATTGATATCATGTTTCTTGATAGAAATTGCAGCCAATAATCCACTTTATCCAAGTAAAATAAAAAAACAAACAAATAAAACAGTCAGTGTAATTTCATAAGTAAATCTGAGAAAAGTAGTATATACGTAGACCTTATTCCTAACTTGTGAAAATAGAAAAAATATTTTTGATAACCCCTCTGGCTCAGAAAAAAACATAACCATAACATTATTAAATACAAGTACAGTAATGAAAAGACTATGGGAAAAAAAAAATCAGAAACCAAGTAGTTATTGAAGTCATTATTAAAAGATAAAATCCATTAGCCTCTTCAACTAGATCTCTATATGGTGTCCCCTCATTAGCTTTTAATCATAACCCTCAACCCCCAAAAGTTTTAGATAGTCCAAATCGAACTAATTAAAAATGTTATTTCAGCTTTATAATACTTTTCAGAAGAGATTGGTAAATAAAATAGGAGATTTTAAATTTATAAAGTCATTTTATCTATTCAAATTGCAACTGGTCATAGGAGACCATTTCCTCTTGTCACAACCCGAAAATCTCATCATCGGGATTGTGATAGTGGCTAACATTTTACTTGCTAGGAAAGCCAATGTTAAAACGATTTATCCATTTTTAACAGATCAAATTAAATAATAATGAAGAAACCGAAATAACTGACATGAGTTCTAAAGTAAAGTGCGAAAAACCATAACATCTAAAATATCTAATACAGTTGAATTTGGTGTCACAAGTACACGAACTGCTAGAAGTTCTACAAATAGAGTTTGAAATAAATAAAATTATTTTGGATGAAATGAACAGTAAAAGAGGAAAGAGGAAGGGAACTTCAAGGTTTGCGGACGTCAGCAGATCTACCTTAAGTCTCTGAATATGATAATCCAAGCTAGTGCACCTCACGTACAGTTGGGACCAGTATCAAAATATGCACAAGAAGTGTAGAGTGTAGTATGAGTACAACAGACCCAATGTACCCCGTAAGTGTCGAGCCTAACCTCGACGGGGTAGTGATGAGGCTATGACAGGACACTCACGTATTAAACCTGTACAAACATAGAAATATGTACACACAACAACAAATAGAGATTTAATATGTACAGTTGGGTGGGACATGCAAAAGGGGAACAAGATACGATAACTACAACAAAAATGACAACACAAGGCAGTCAAGTAAATCACCAACCAATAAAGACGAATAAACATATGGAATGATGGCACAACATCACCCTTCGTGCTTTTACTCTCAACCTTACCATGAAATGATGACATAAGCAGAATGAAATGGCACAGCATCACCCTTCGTGCTTTTACTCTCGAGTTGCCTATGTAAAAATGAATAATTGATATAGATAGCACGGCATCACCTTCGTGGTTTATCTCTCTTCCTGACAATGTATTAATCAATGAATGAAGTAATAAAATGGCACGGCATCAGCCTTCATGCTTTAACACTCTCCCTTACCATGTAGTAATGAATATAAAATTTTGGGAGATTAAATAATGCAGTGGATGTACTTTAAGTAAATAATGATTCAAATATACCAAACCTCGACTTCCTAAATACTCAACCATCACAATAAATCCAAAAATACAGAAGGAATAATCAAATAAGTAATAATCTAATGTAAGCATGGATGTCACAATTTAAGAGGCAATAAATAACAAAGAAACAAGTTTTACCACGTGCTTTAACCCAACAACAACGCATAAGTACTCGTCACCTCACATATACGTTGTACCCTCACATTAAACACGTAGCAAATAGGTAAAACAAGTCCTAATCCCTCAAGTCAAGGTTAACCACGACACTTGCCTCGCTCCGCAACTAATTCAAAGTTCAACTACGGCCTTGCCTTTCTAACAAGCCTTCGAACCAACTAAATCTAGCAAATTATCAACTAATCGATTCAAAATAAGCCTTAAAAATCACCCACGAATGAAGGAGGTTCAATTTAGATCATTATTGAAAAATTCAACAAAAGTTAACCCCCAGACTTGCTTGGTCAAAACCCGAGGTTCGGACCAAAATTCGATCATCCATTCACCCCGAGCCTCATTATGTAATTCAATTCAAAATCCAACATCAATTCGAGGTCTAAATTTTAATTTTTCAAAAATCTCTAATTCTATCCAAATCCCTAATTGCTACCATGGAAATCCTAATTTTGAGGTTGAAAATTTATGAATTATAATGAGTTATTGAAAGGGAGTATATTAGAGTCACTTACCAATGAATTGAGGAAGAAAAACTCTTGGGAAAATAGCATCTAGGGTATTTAGGGTTGAGAATTTGAGAGAATGAGCTAAAAACCCGTCTATCTCAGCTTTTGACCAGGCCCAAATATCACAATTGTGCCATGGGGTTTGCATTTGCGAACCCCGCATATGCGAGACATACTTCACAAATGCGAAGAAGCTCCATCTCTGTGATCATCGCTTTTGCGATGATTTGTTCGCAATTGCGAACTTTGGCCCTCCGCAAATGCACCCCTTGATCGCAAATGCGATCCCTTGCTGCCGGTCTAGACGGACTTGTGAGCCCATATGGGGCAGGCGAGCCTGGGCCGGTTCAAACGGGCCAAACGGGCCCAACGACTTTTTTTTTTTTTACATTTTATTTAAAAAATGGCCAACGGTCAGAATTTTAAAATCTAGCCGTTGGCCCTTTAATTTTAGCCGTTTGGATTTTTAAAAAATAGCCATTTGGCTCCCAAACTTTGTTTTAACCCCAAACTTCTTATAATTACACTTTTTTCCTATTCTCAACTATAAATACCCCCTCATCTTTCATTTTTACTCACAAAATCATCAATCTCTCTCTAATTTTCTTCTATAATTTCTTTATTACTGTAATTTGTGGAAAATTATGAAGTTGGTGAATTGAAGTCTTCAAGTCTTCAACATTATACAAGTTTCAAGAAGTTGTTCGTCAATTCGGTAAACTCGTTCCAACTCTTAAGTTTTAATATTATAGT
>ML358554.1:1273-56333 GCA_005239505.1 Nicotiana paniculata | reverse complement strand
TACCCCATATTATATTTGCAGCGCCCGTTTAGTCTTTTTATAGGACATAGTTGAGCGTGATCAGTTTACCTGTTCCTCATTTTGTGTTGAAGCTTGACATTCATGATTCAGATGATTACCTCCGCAGAAATCACAATTCTCAAGTTGGAATGATGACTGGGCACCAACTTTAAAAGCCTCCACTTTTTATGTTAAGGTCGCAATTTGTTGTGTCAATGAACTCAAAGCTTCAACTTGATTTACTCCTGCCATTTTTTTGATAATCATTCTGTCTGATGGCCACTGAATACCATTTTCAAAATTTAATTAAGCAATTGCATTGCTTCTGTAGTAGTTTTTCCCATTATTGATCCTCCTGATGCTGCATCAATTAAATTTCTAGTAGAGGGTTAAGACTGTGATAGAAAATGTATAAAATGTCAGGGTCTTGGATACCATGATGTGGGAATTTTCTTAACATTGTTGCTAATATTTCCCATGCCGTGGTATACAGATTCAATATCTGTCTACATACAATTATTTATTTCTTGCTTCATTTTAATTTTTTTTGCAGGTGAAAAGTATTTATTAAGAAAATTTTGGGTCATTTGGTCCCATGTTGTAAATGGAACCTCTTGGTAGACTTCACAACCATGTTTTGGCTTCACCTTTTAATGAAAAAGGAAAAAGCCACAACTTGATAGCATCTGTTGTGACTCCATTATACCTGCAAGTTTAAATTAATTCAAGAAAATCAATTAAATGAGTGTGAGGATCTTCACTTGCATCACCAGTAAACTGACATTACTATTGAATGGTTTGAATCAAGCCTGTGAGTATTTCAAAGTTGTTTGCTGAAATTGGTGGTCTCCGCACACTTAATATTCTCTTTCAAAATGATCTGGCCTTGCATAATCATGGAGTATTCTATCACGTTGTGGTGCTACCTCATCAAACTGTTCTTCTGCTTGATGTGGTAGAAGTTGGTTATTGAATTCTCCGTTCTCCATTTCCTCTTATGTAAAAATTTGAGATCGTGAGGTTTGTTCTTTTCGCAACAACCACAAGGATTTCAATTTCAGGATCGTATTCGACTAGTTCCCTGGAAGAGGAACGAGTCATACACTTTCTGAAATTTCAGCAAAAAAGTTAAAATAATTAGACAATAAAAAATAAAAAAATCTCAAATTAGTAGTAAACAATTAATCTGTAGTAGACTTTAACCAATCCCCCGCAACTGTGCCAAAAATTTAATGAGTGTCTAGTGTATATAAAGCCTTAAAATCGGCCTTCCCCAATTTTACCATGTACAGATAGTCCCCGCGTTTCTTGGAATGAAAAGACAAGAAACGATTTGAATTCACCAACTTTCAATGCCTCCATCATCATGTCAGTCATGTCATGTAAGCAGCTGATGTGATAGGAGAGATGCCCAAAAGCCACATTCACATAGTTCTTGAAAAGACTCGAATTGATTACGGTGGTTGGTTGTCTTTTGGTTTTTCCCAACGCGCACGGTTGGCCCCTATAAGTACTCCGTCTTCTGCCCTTATCTTTCATTACTCCTTTCAACCTTTAAAAATTGCTCTCATTACTTCTCTCGTGTATCCTTTTCTCAATCAGATTTCTCTCGTTTCCATTGAAAACCTTCAGCAAAAATGACGAAGGCCTCCAAAACTATTCCCCAAGATGATAAAGCTTCCTCATCTTCACGTTCTTCTAATTGTAAGGCAACGGTATCCCCAAGTCTTGAGGAATGCATCCTCGGGGCTTGGAAAACAACCTCTGATTTTAAGGTCGACAAACCTTCTTTGAAACCGGGGCGGTGTGAACCCATGTCCCGATATATTAGCCTAAAAACAAACATCGAGAAGGTGAAGGCCGACTGCCACTGGGGAGATGCAGTGCAAGTGGATATTCCTTATCGGGAGGAAGACATATCAACCCTTAAAGCCAGATTTCTTAGTGTATACACCTATCCATTTACCCTAGGTCGGGTAGAGCCGTCCTCACCGTCGATGGACCCCGTCATTCTTGATTTCTGCAGGCGATATCAAGGGACGCTCGGCCAGATTCATCCATCATTTTGGCGTATTGTTTTCATGATTAGGCATTTTCAAAATATGGTCGAGGGGATGCCTTTTACCCTCGACCACCTGATTAAAATGTACAGTCCCCTACTTTATCAAGGTGGTCTAAGCTTCAACGTTGTGCCACAAAGGTTTTCTTTGCTTGTACCGATGAAGAGAGGGACAGAGGATGGATGAGCCGCTTTGTTCGAGTTAGGACATTGGATCTGATTCCAGTCGAAAGGATGCCATTCCCTGAGGAATGGAATATGAAATGCAAGCTAATACTTTAATTGATCTTTTTTCACTTTCCTTCATACCGACTTCCCCTTGAACCAACTCCCTTTGATGATGCAGTTGTTGCGTGGTACCCTGATGCGGTTAAGGATCCCTCGGGCTGGGTTCACCAGCTCGATTTGACCTGCCCTTATGCTGAGCGCTTATGGAGTGACCTGGCCAGGGGCCGATGGGAAGCTAAAAATCATGGTGGAGTCTTCCCTCTTGCAATACCTGAGTTCTTTAAAAGAGATATCCCCTTAATATGTTTTAAATTTTTATGTTATGTGCTTATGCAGGCCTAAGGTAGGCCTTTTTGATAAGAGAAGCACCGCCTGGTGAAACAGATACTTCAAAACCAAATTGGTAGAAGAAGAGAAAAGGGAGATCGATGACTAAGTCTTTGAAGCCAAAGAGGGCTAGAGTGCATAAGTCTGAGGCTGATTCCACGGCCTCAAACGAGAAAAATGATTCCTCGATAATGCCCGGGGGAAGTGGAAGCATAACTGCTTCAGTTTTTTCTAAGTCGATGACCATTGAGCCGAGGGATTCTACACCAGAAGTCGATGATGCCATCCTGCCTCGGACCGAACTTAATGCCTCGCTCATTTTTTGAGGAAGCCTAAAGGCTCTGCGAACAGGTAATTTTTTCGTCGATTGCTTTGAGCTTTGATCATTATTTCTCTAAATCAACTTCCTTTATGCTTTCAGGCGAAAGTGCTTTATAATCAGTCCACTGCCAAGTTTCAGACTAAGTTGACCCATTACGAGGGGGAGTGTAGGAGGTTTTCATCAGAGGCGGACGAGCTTAGGGCTCTTTTTGCCAAAAAGGAGGAAGAAATGCTTGACCTCTGAGCTTGTTTAGAAATGGTATCTCAAGAACGGTGAGAAAGTAACATAGCCTTCGTATGTTTTGTTTTTGTTCTAGCCCGATCTCAGCATTTAACACTTTCGGGCTGATCTTTGCAGCTTAAGGAGAAAGATGCTTGATGCGGGAAGGGTTCAGAGCCAGGGATGCTGAGATCCTTGGACTTAAGCAGTGTGTGAACGAGATAACCTCTGAGAGAGATACCCTCCAAGGGAATTTATCCTCGATTGAGCATCGCCTTCGGGTGCAAGGGCGGAGAGTAGTAAATATAAGGACCTCTATGCTGAATCGGTCACCGCACTATCTTCAAATAAGGCCGAAGCCGATATGCTCATATCCTCATCAAAGATGATGATGATGTTGCAAATGCCTAGGCCAGGAAAGAATCTGAGGATGTCGAGCTTGAGCTTGCCCGAGCCCTGGAGCATGCCCGATTAAGATCTCAGAGGCAGGCTCTCGAGGATATACATGCAGGGGTCCTATATTTTTCTGCTGAGATCGAGAGGGTGAAGACCCTAGAAGAGGAATTGGTGGCCCTTCTTTCTTCCGAAGATGATTTGAGTAGTGGCTCAGAAGATGATGAAGATGAAGGCAAAGTCCCCAAGGGGGAAGAGGCAATTGAAGACCTGGGGCCGAGGGCCAAGTCGTTGAAGGCATAACCTCCGAGGGAGCCGTTGAAGGCACACCTCGACGGTAGATTAGGTTTTTATTTGTTCTTTTTCCCTGTGTAAGGGCTCCGACTTTGAGCTTTGTAAATAAGCTTTGTGAACCTTTATCGTATAAAAAAGGCTTTTCGTTACTCCTTATTTTTTTCCTTGTTTCTTGGAATAGATTTTGATGCTTGTTGATGATTAGCCAGATGAATTGGACTTCGAAATGAAACCCTTGGGGTTATAAATTGACTCTGAGGCCTTTTAGACTGGCCCCTGGGCTCTTACGCATTAGGTCGGTACGACCTTTAACATGGCTGGCGCTTAGGCTCTTATGCATTGGGTCGATACGACCTTTAGTGTAGCTGGCGCTTGGGCTCTTACGCGTTGGGTTGGTACGACCTCTAATATGAATAATCGTTTAGGGCTCATTCCTCGAGTCGGGTTTTGACACGAGCTCATCAACCCTTAGGTTTTTTAAATCAGCCCTAAGACTCTTTAGGCTGGCGCTTAGGCTCCTACGCATTGGGTCGGTATGACCTTTAGTGTGGCTAGCGCTTGGGCTCTTCCGCATTGGGTCGGTACGACCTCTAATATGGCTATAGTTTTCCCTTGTTAAAGACTTTTTGAAGTTTTTGTGTTCATACGACTCTTCGATGGCTCGAAAGAACTTCGATTATGAGTCGTTGCGTGATGGTTAATGACCACCTCGGGAGGTTTCGCTCGAAGGCTGATTGTTTTGAAGCCTTTTCATTGTTTGGAGCTGATATGATCGAAGCTATTTTGCTTATGCCGAGGGTATCTTGATTAACCGGTTCTTTTCGAAGTATTTGAAGGCCTTTGATTTTATGGCGACGGTCGGACGTCTCCGAATCGTGTTAGTTTGTCCAGAGCCTTATGACTGTGGTCATTGTGTTTGGTCGTAGCCTTTTAGTCCCCGAGTGAGGTATCCTCGGCATATATATCGAGGGTATGCCTTTTTATGGGTATTACAAGTTTGATATATAGCCTTGACTTTGACATCGGGATTATGCCTTTTTAAGGTCTTACAAATTTGTAGACGCCTTGCTTGAGGTCTTACAGGTTTGTACATGCCTTTCTTGAGGGATTTTGAGCTCGAAGTTGCCGGCCCAAAGGTCTTACGGCTTCGAGTTTTCGATGTTTCCTCACTGAGGGCTTATGAGTTTGATTATGCCAGCTCTGAGGTCTTATGGCTTCGATGTTGCCTCATTGAGGGCTTATGTTGTTGATATTGCCTCATGGAGGGCTTATTTTCTTGACATTGCCTCATGGAGGGCTTACATTTGTTTGATGTTGTCCCCGAATATTTGGGAACTTTCCGGTCCTAGGGCCATTTCTTGTGAGAATAGTGAATTTCTTTGGAGCATGAAGTGTTTCTCCGATAAAAGATTCTCCTTCGATTACTTGGTAAAAGCATACATGTTTTCACCATCGAGGGTTCGATTATTCTATGTGGATACGGTTCATTCGACCATTTGGTCTTATACATCATTCTCCTGTCGAGATATTTTTCAGCACATTTTGATTTCTTCGAGGAGGTGATCTTTCGGGCGGATGCCCCTCGGTATTCGAGGTTGATTGAAGAGAAACCTTGAATACTTGTTGAGTTCTCCTTAGGTATCATATAGATGTTGCCTCGTTAAAAACCTTTTCGGTAAAACCTTATGAGGATAAAACCCGATCGGAGGAAAAGAGTGTACGCATGCTTTAAAACCCAAGGTCTTCAAGTCGAAGGATGTTTTGGTGTCTTTCATCGGACACCTGTAAAGAATTAGTGTGAAGCACAAAACTAAAGGGAGAAGGTTATACCTTAGCAATAATAGCGTTTGAGCGTTGATATGTTCTAATTTTTTGGAAGTTGCTCGCCTTCCATGGTGCCGAGTTTGTAGGACCCTTTGCCGATAACTCCGAGGACGCGGTACGGTGCTTCCCAGCTCGGGCCTAGATTCCCTTCATTAGGGTTTTGAGTTTTTAGGGTGACTTTCCTTAGGACAAAGTCCCCGATTCAGAAATGTCGGAGGTTTGCTCTCCTGTTATAGTATCTTTCGATTCTTTGTTTTTGGGTGGCCATCCGGACCAGTGAAGCTTATTTCTTCTCATCTAATAGTTTGAAGGCCATAGTCATGGCCTCATTGTTTGAGTCCTCGATGGCATGTTGGAATCTGGCGCTTGGCTCTTCGACCTCGACCGGTATCAAAGCCTCGGACCCGTATACCAAAGAGAACGGCGTCTCTCCGATGCTCGATTTAGAGGTTGTCCGATATGCCCATAGCACCTCGGGCAGCATTTCTCTTCATTTTCCTTTCGCATTTTCTAACTTCTTTTTCAAGTTTTGAATGATGGTCCTGTTTGTGGACTCGGCTTGACCATTTGCACATGGGTGGTAGGGCGTTGATAGAATTCTTTTGATTTTGTGATCCTCGAGAAACTTTGTTACTTTGCCTCCGATGAACTGCTTCCCGTTATCGCACGTTATCTCGGAGGGGATCCCGAATCGGCACATGATGTGATCCCAGATGAAGTCGATGACTTCGTTCTCTCTTATCTTCACGTAGGCTTGTGTTTCTACCCATTTTGAGAAGTAGTCAGTCATAAATAGAATAAATCTAGCTTTACCTAGCGTCGTTGGTAGGAGAGCGACGATGTCCATTCCTCATTTCATGAACGGCCATGGTGATAAGATTGAATAGAGTTGTTCACCGGGTTGGTGGATCATTGGTGTGAATATTTGACACTTGTCGCATTTTCGGATGAATTTTTTGGTGTCCCTTTCCATGTTGTCCCAATAGTATCCTGCTCTGACCACCTTTCGAATTAAGGAATCGGCACCGGAATAATTTCCGCAGGTGCCCTCGTGATTTCTCAGAGCATGTAATCGGTGTCTTCTGGTCCCAAGCATACTTCTAGGGGCCCATCAAAGTTTCTTCTGTATAGAGTTCCATTCTCGTCGAGTGAAAATCGAGCTGCTTTGGTCCGAAGGACCCTTGATTCTTTTGGGTCCGTGGATAGCTTCCCACTTCCCAAATAATCGATGTAATTATTTCTCCAATCCCATGTCAGGCTGGTGGAGTTGATTTTGACATGGCCTTCTTTAATCACCGATTTGGATAGCTTAACAGCAGCCCCGGGGAGTATGTCATCTTCCTCAACGGATGATCCCAGGTTTGTGAGTGCATTGGCCTTGCTGTTTTTCTCTCGAGGTACATGGACCAGAGTCCATTCTCTGAAACGATGCAAAGTGACTTGAAGTTTGTCTAGGTATCATTGCATCTTGTCCTCTCAAACCTCGAAGATCCTATTTGCCTGATTTACTACCAGAAGGGAATCACATTTTGCTTCTATGACTTCCGCTCCTAGGCCTTTGGCCAATTCCAGACCTACAATCATAGCCTCATACTCGGCTTCGTTGTTAGTCAACCTTGAAATTTTTATAGATTGTCTAATCATGCCACTCGTAGGTGGCTTCAAAACTATTCGAGCCCGGATCCTTTCACGTTCGAGGCACCGTCGGTGAATAAGTTCCATACCCCTGATGCTTCGGCCGTTTTTAGTAGAAGTTCTTTTTCTACCTCAGGAACAAGGGCGGGTGTAAAGTCGGCCATGAAGTCCGCCAAATTTTGGGACTTGATAGCCGTTCAGGGCTGATATTCGATATCATACCCCCCGAGTTCGATGGACCATTTGGCCAATCGGCCTGACAATTCGGGTTTATGCAATATATTTCAAAGAGGATATGTTGTTAAAACACATATATGGTGACATTGAAAATAAGGCTTCAATTTTTGGGATGCACTTATTAATGCAAGAGCTAATTTTTCTAAGTGTGGATACCTGATTTCAGCATCTCCCAGTGTTCGACTCACATAGTAGATAGGGAATTGCGTACCTTGCTCATCTCGAACCAACACGCCACTTACCGCTACCTCGTACATTGCTAAGTACAAGTATAACGTTTCATCCTATTTTGGGGTGTGGAACAAAGGCGGGCTTGAGAGATACCGCTTTAACTCCTCCAAGGCGTGTTGGCACTCTGGAGTCCACTCAAAGTTGTTTTTCCTTTTGAGTAGGGAGAAAAAGTGATGGCTCCGATCTGATGACCTCGAGATGAATCGGCCTAACACCATTATCCGTCCGGTCAGCCGTTGTACGACCTTCACATTGTTCAACATCATGATTTTTTCGATGGCCTTGATTTTGTTGGGTTTGATTTCAATCCCCCTATTTGATACCATGAAGCCTAAAAATTTGCCCGAACCTACGCCGAAGGCGCATTTCTCAGGGTTGAGCTTCATGTTGTAACTTCTAAGGATGTGGAAAGTTTCCTGCAAATGAGTCAAATGGTCATCTGCGCGCAGGGACTTAACTAGCATGTGATCATTGTATACTTCCATGGATTTTCCTATTTGATGTTCGAACATCTTATTAACGAAGCGTTTGTACGTGGCCTCTGTATTTTTTAGTCCAAAGGGCATTATATTGTAGCAGTATGTGACATTCTTCGTGATGAACGAAGTTTTTTTCCTATCCTAAGGGTTCATTTAAATTTGATTATACCCGGAGTAGGCGTCGAGAAAGGTGAGGATCTCATGTCCAGCTGTGGCATCAATCAAGCGACCGATGTTGGGCAACGAGAACGAATCTTTAGGGCATGATTTATTTAAGTCTTTATAATCTATGCACATTCTTAATTTGTTCCGCTTTTTGGGAACTACTACTACATTGGCCAACCATTCGGGATATTTTACTTCCCTGATGGACCCTATTTTGAGGAGTTTCATTACCTCGTCTTTGACGAACACATGTTTTACCTCGGACTGAGGCCTCTGTTTTTGCTTTACCGGCTTGAACCTGGGGTCAACGCTTAGCCGATGGGTGGCTATTTCCGGTGGGATCCCTGTCATGTCTAAGTGGAACCAAGCAAAGCAATCAATGTTGTTAATAAGAAATTGAGTGAGTTTCTTCCTGAGTTCGGGAGTTAATCCCGTTCCCAGGTATACCTTTCGGTCCGGGAGATGTTCCATCAAAACAGCTTGCTCCAGCTCTTCAACCGTTGATTTTGTCGCGTCCGATTGTTCGGGGGAAATGAAGGTTCGAGGAGTGAGGAAGTCTTCTTCATCATACTCGGAGACCTGTTTATCTTCTGACCCCTCTAAGGTGGAGGATATAGGTGTTGGTTCCATGTTGTGTACTGCGAACATATCCTTTGTCACATGCTTCTCTCCATATATCGTTTTTACACCGTCTTTTGTGGGGAACTTCATCATTTGATGAAGAGTTGATGAAACTACCCTTATGTTATGTATCCACGGCCTTCCAAGCTAGGCATTGTATCTTATGTCACCTTCGATGACATGGTATTTGGTGTTTCGAACTGTACCGAATACGTCGACCGGGAGGATGATTTCCCCTTCGTTGTCTCGCTTGACATGTTGAATCCATTGAGGACTCGAAAGTTGGGTATGATTTGATCGAGCATTCCGAGTTGTTGCACAACCTTCGACCTGATTATGTTGGCCGAGCTACCTGAGTCCACGAGCACACATTTAATTTGAATGTTATCCAAGAGAAAGGAAATTACCAGTGCATCATTGTGTGGTTGAGCCAAAGTCCCGAAGTCTTATTTACTGAATGCAAGAGTGTCCTCGAATACATAGTTCCGGGTTTGCTTTTCCGTTGTGATGAATATTTTTGTTCGCTTGACAATGGGCCCCTACGAGATGTCGATCCCTCCAATGATCATGTGGATGACGTGCGTGGTTCCTCTGCTTTGCTTTTCATGTTCGCCTCTCTCTCTCGAAATTCGTTCTTAGCTCGGTTGATGAGAAACTCTCGACGGTACCCTTTGCTAATGAGTCGGGCTACTTCTTCTCGGGGATGTCTGCAATCCTCGGTCCTATGACCGTGAGTGCCATGATATTTGCATATCAAGTTAGGGTTCCTTTGCGAAGGATCTGATAGTATAGGTTTCGGCCACCTGGTATCTTCGATCATACCTATGGCTGATACGGTGTCTGAAACATAAATATTGAAGTTGTACCCAGATAGCTGGGGTGCCTCTACCGGCCTCGTGTGTCTGTTGAACCCGTCTTTGTTCACGAGTCCCCGAGGATTCTGGCCTCGATCCATCCTTCGATTACTCCGAGGTATACTGCGCCTCGGGATATTTCTTTGATTTTCTATATACGGTTGATACCTTTCTTTGTTTGGCCTTTCTGGTGCTTGCCCAACTTACGGAGCCGTTTCTGGTGGTGCTGTGCTTGGAGTTTTTTATGGATTTGTAGTTGAGCAATAACCACTTGTTGTGCTTGCAACATCTCAAAAATGACATAAAGGCTAACTTCTCCTTCCTTTTGAGCAGGGGCTCTCTATGCTTCATAATGGTTTCCTTCGTGCGCACTTTTGTCTGTATGAGAGCTTACATAGACATGTCGAGCGTTGCATGAGACCTCATCAATGGCGATTTGTACTGGTGCCCCTTCAGGGTTCTGCGGTGGTACAGCGGCGCCTAAAGCAGCTGCACCGTTCTCTCAATGATCCTCAAGAACGTTGTCTTCATGTGCATTCACGGAGTTAGACATTTTCTGACCTGAAACTGAAGATTCTTGGGTAAGAAAAAGTGTAAAGAATAACTTGTGTTTTTAGAAAACCAGCACTTAAAACAATCACTATTATTTTTAGCCCCACGGTGGGCGCCAAACTGTTTACCGTGAAAATGGTAATTACAAGTATACTTGATTCTGTGGTTCTAAAAATATGTGATTTATTTTAATACTAGTTGTTAATCAATAGATGCTAAATATGAGTAAAGAGAGTGGGATAACAATAAAGGAAAGTATTGATATGCAGATCGATCTATTGATAGGCAGGGCCTCGAGCTGGTCGAAACAGGGCCTCGATGTCGAGCTTGAGTGCTTGACAGAGGGTGATCGATGGAGGGTTAACATTTTAATGGGCCTCGAAGATGGCCTCTTTATGATCCACAATAAACAATAAATGGAATACAATACATGCAAGCAATAAATCAATGGAACAATTGTAGAGAATGTTTGAGTTAGAGAGCAGAGAATGATGTTGTTCTTGTATTCAATATCATGTCCCTTACAAAATAACAAGGGTCCCCTTTATATAAGAGGGGGAATCCCAGCATAGTACATGTGTAATTATTACAAAGAAATACAGTTAGTACAGCTATTTAATGGTCCGGTACGGACTTGTACTATTTTTGCAGGCGCTTGTCAACTATAACCACGTGCCATTTGGACTATGTAATGCTCCTGTTACATTTCAGGTTGGCAATTTTCTCAGATATGACTGAAACGTTTCTTGAAATCTTTATGGATGATTTCACACTATTTGGTAAGACATTTGAAGATTGCCTCTATCATTTGACTTTGGTGCTTAAAAGATGTGAAGAGACAAATTTGGTTCTTAAATGGGAAAAATGTCACTTCATGGTAACAGAGGAAATTGTCTTAGGACATAAAATTTCTGCTAAAGGGATAGAAGTTGATAAAGCTAAAATTGATCTTATATCAGGATTACCCCCTCCTACCACTATTAAAGGCATTAGAAGTTTCTTAGGGAATGCATGTTTTTATAGAAGGTTTATAAAAGATTTTTCAAAAATTTTAAAATCTCTAACTAACCTACCGATGAAAGATATGAAGTTTTAATTTTCAGATAATTGCAGGAAAGCATTTGAGATTCTCAAGAAACAATTGACTAATTCTCCAATTATTGTTTCTCCTTACTGGAGCCAGCTCTTTGAAATAATGTGTGATGCAAATGATGCAGTAGTAGGAGCGATATTGGGACAAAAGAGAGACAAGATTTTTAGACCTATCTACCACGCCAGTAGAACACTTAATGAAGCTCAAAAGAATTATGCTACAACTAAGAAGGAACTACTAGCAGTTGTATTTGATTTTGAAAAATTTTGTTCCTATTTGAGTTTGACAACTTTTGTTCCTATGTGAGGTATTGCATCGGGCTGCACGTCGCAGCAGTATTGGATCAGGTTGCACGCCGTAACAGTATTAGATCGTGCTACACGCTGTAGCAGTATTGGATCGCGTTGCACGCTGCAGTAGTATTTGATAGGGTTACATGCTGCAGCAGTATTGGATCGGGCTGAACGTCGTAGAAATATAGCGCTTGGGCTGAAGGAGACCCTCCGGAGTCTGTACAACCCCAGTGAGCGCATGTACCTATTGAGATTGTGTATTGAGGGCTGAGAGCCGAGAGTATGAGCTGTTGAGATGGGTTGAGTGACTGCTGCCTTGAGAGACTGTACCTGCTTGTATTTATTGTTGCACTTAGTTATTATTTGTTGTTGTGGTGGAAATTCTAGAAGATTCATATCTGTTTTACTTGAGCTCGAACTGAATTGACTTAAACTATCGGATTTGAAAGCATGTTCACTCTTTACTGAAAACTTTTGAAATGAACTGTATCTTCATAGCTTTCTTAGTTCCTTATTTAATTTTGTTACTTGCTGAGTTGGTTGTACTCATGATACACCATGCACTTCATGTGCAGATCTAGGTATGTACAGTTCTGGCGATCGCTGAGTTCATGCGCGAGCTGACTATCAGAGACTTACGAGGTAGCTGTCGGCGTCCGCAGTCCTATTTTTCTCCTTTCTTATCATCTTTTCTCTTTATATTGCCATTTGGAAAAGACTGTAGTAGACTCTATTTCTAGACTAATTATTAGATGCTCATGACTTAGTGAGACCCTGATGTTGGGCTATTATTCTGCACTTGTGCTTTGGGTCTTTACCCCGTTGTTATGTAAACCTTCTGTTGGTTTAACAGCTTTAGCTCATTTATGTGATATATTGAAATCATATTGAGAATGTCATCTTGCCTAGTTCCACGATAGACGCCATCATGACAGGTTAGGTATTTGGGCCGTGACAAGTTAGTATCAGAGCCTAGGTTATATAGGTCTCACGAGTCATGAGCAGTTTTCGTAGAGTCTTGCGGATCGGTATGGAGACGTTTGTACCTATCTTCGAGAGGATGTAGAACCCTTAGGAAAACTCCACATTCTTGAATTCTTGTCATGCGAATCTATTGATTCTGGTAACTAAACTTCTATTAATTCATTCTCTCACGTATGGTGAGGACTCGTACTACTGGGCAGGATGGATAGTCACCAGTACCACAAGCCAGGGCCGCGAGAGGCCGAGGTCACGATAGAGGCCGCGGCAGGGCCATAGGTGCAGCCCGCACAACAGTTGGGGAAGTACTTGCAGATCCACCAGTTGCCCCAGGTCAGGACCAGATCCCAATTGTGGATGAACCAGCGGGACCAGCGCATGCACCACTTTTGCCCATCATGATTCCTTGCCTTTAGGAGGCCTTAGATCATATTTTGACTGTGTGCACCAGCCTTGCTTAGGCGGTCTCTGTTTTGACGGCCGCAGCCACTTCTCAGGTCGGGGGAGGCACTCAGACTCCTACCGCCCGCACACCTGAGCAGGTAGTACAAGGACTCCAAACACCGGGGGCACCACTAGCCCACCCAGTTGTAGCTGCTCAGGACTATGTGGTTCCTTCTATACCTGAGGAAGAACAACTTATATTGGAGAGGTTTGGGAGACTCCAGCCTCCATCTTTCAGTGGTGCAGAGGGAGGGGATGCACAGGGTTTCTTGGACAGGTGTCAGAGGATACTCCATACAACAGGTATCCTAGAGACCAGTGGGGTCTCGTTCACTACCTTTCAGTTCTCTCGGGCTGCATTCAGTTGGTGGGAGGCTTACGAGAGGCGTAGGCCGATCGGTGCAACACCTCTTACCTGGCATCAGTTCTCTATTATATTTTTGGAGAAGTTTGTGCCTCGGTCCCGTAGAGAGGATCTGGGTAAACAGTTTGAGCAGCTTCGTCAGGGCAATATGTCTGTGACGTAGTATGAGATGCAATTTTTAGAGTTGGCCCGTCATGATATCTTGTTGGTTCCCACAGACAGGGAGAGGATCAGGAGGTGATAGAAGGGCTCACTTATATGTTGCGATTGCTTATGACCAGAGAGTGTCTGGTGCTACTTTTGATGAGGTTGTCGACATTGCTCGGCAGATTGAGATGGTTCACAGTCAGGAGAGGGTCGAGAGAGAGGCCAACAGGCCTCGTGGATAGGATGGTTTTAGTGGTGCTCCTTCTGGGGGATAGTTCCAACACGGTAGAGGTCTTCCTTTCAGACATACTCAGACGGCTCGCGCAGTTCATCGTGGTGCATCATCTGGACATAGTTCTCACAGTTATCAGCAGGTTCGTTCATCTCTTGGTGCCCTTCCAGCGCAGATTTCATCTCGTACTCCATCGAGTCAGGGTTTATCTATGTCAGTTCTTTATTCCAATTATCCCGGTACTCGGGGCTCCCTTCAGTCCCCAGCACCAGCAACGGGGAGTTTCTATGAGTGTGGGGAGTTTGGTCACATGAGGAGAGAGTGTCCTCGTATAGTAGGAGGTCCCGCTCCGTAGAGGAGATAGCCTATGTCATCAACACCAGTTCCTCCACCACCCGCTCAGCCAGCCCGGGGTGGAGCTCAGCTAGCTAGGGGTCGCTCGAGAGGGGGAGGCAAATCAGGGGGTGGCCAGGCCCGTTTCTATGCCCTCCTTGCTAGACCAAATACCATTTCTTTAGATACAGTGATTACAGGTATTGTCTCAGTTTGCCACAGAGATGTCTCAATATTATTTGACCTTGGTTCCACTTATTGATATGTTTCCTCGTATTTTTCTCATTTTTTGGATATGCCCTGTGAGTCTTTAGTTTCATATGTTCATGTATCTACTCCTCTGGGCGATACTATTATTGTGGACTGTGTATATCGGTCATGTGTGGTGATTATTGGGAGTCTGGAGACTAGAGTGGATCTTTTGTTGCTCAGTATGGTCGATTTTGATGTGATATTAGGTATGGATTGGTTTTCTCCATGTCATGTTGTTCTAGATTGTCACGCTAAACTATGGCGTTGGCGATGTCAGGATTGCCGAGGGTTGAGTGGAGCGGTTCTATAAACTATGTCCCCAGTAGAGTGATTTCATACTTGAAGGCTCAGCGGATGGTTGAGAAGAGTTGTCTATCCTATTTGGCTTTTGTGAGGGATGTTAGTGTAGAGAATCCTACTATTGATTTTGTTCCGGTGGTGCGTGATTTTCTGGATGTGTTTCTTGCAGACCTGTCGGGCATGCCGCCTGACAGGGATATTAACTTCGGCATTGATTTGGTGTCGGGCACTTAGCCCATTTCTATTCCACTGTATCATATGGCATCGGCGTTGTTAAAGGAGTTGAAGGAACAGCTTCAGGAACTCCTTGATAAGGGGTTTATTCAGCCTAGCGTGTCACCTTTGGGTGCACCGGTTCTATTTGTAAAGAAGAATGATGGTACTATGAGAATGTGCATTGATTACAGGTAGTTGAACAAGGTCACAGTCAAGAACAATGCCACGTATTGATGATCTATTTGACCAGCTTCAGGGAGCGAGAGTGTTCTCCAAGATTGGTTTGAGGTCAGGGTATCACCAGCTGAATATTCGGGATTCAGATATTCTAAAGACGGATTTTAGGACCTGATATGGCCATTATGAGTTTCTTGTGATGTCTTTTGGGTTGACCAATGCCCCAACAGCGTTCATGCATTTGATGAACAATGTGTTTTTTCCTTATTTGGACTCATTCGTTATTGTATTCATTGATGACATCCTGATGTACTCTCGTAGCCAGGAGGAGCATGCCCAATATTTGAGGGTTGTGTTACAGAGATTGAGGGAGGAGAAGCTTTATGCAAAATTCTCCAAGTGTGAGTTCTGGATCGATTTAGTGGTGTTCTTGGGGAACGTGATGTCCAGTGAGGGTATTCAGGTGTATCTGAAGAAGATTAAGGTGGTGCAGAGTTGGCCCAGACCGTCCTCAACCACCAAGATTAGGAGTTTTCTTGGTTTGGCAGGCTATTATCGTGGTTTTGTGGAGGGTTTTCCATCTATTACATCACCCTTGACCAAATTTACCCAATAGGGTGCTCCATTCAGGTGGTCGGATGAGTGCGAGGAGAGCTTTCATAAGCTCAATACTGCTTTGACCAAAACTTCAGTTCTAGTTCTTCCATAAGCTTTTGGTTCTTACACAGTTTATTGTGATGCCTCGCGGATTGATATTGGGTGTGTTCTGATACAGGATGGTAGGGTGATTGCTTATGCTTCATTCCAGTTGAAGACCCATGAGAAGAACTATCATATCCATGATCTTGAGTTAGCAGCTATTGTTCACGCCTTGAAGATTTGGCGACACTATTTGTACGAGGTCCATTGTGAGGTCTGCACTGATCACCGGAGTTTGCAGCATCTGCTTAAGCAGAAGGATCTTAACTTGCGTCAGCGGAGGTGGTTGGAGCTTCTTAAGGACTATGATATCACCATTTTTTACCAACCCAGAAAGGCCAATGTGGTGGCCGATGCCTTGAGCCACTGGGCAGAGAGTTTGGGGAGTTTAGTGTATCTTCCAGTAATAGAGAGACCCTTGGCATTGGAAGTCCAGGCCTTAGCTAGACAGCTTGTCAGATTGGATATTTTGGAACCGAGTCGAGTATTGGCTTGTGTGGTCTCTAGGTCTTCTCTTTATGATCGTATCAGGGAGCGCCAGTATGATGACTCCCATTTGCTCATCCTCCAGGATAGGGTTTGATGAGGTGATGCTAGAGATGTGACTATTGGTGATGACGGGGTGTTGAGGATGCAGGGCCGAATAGTGGGGGCCCAATGTAGATGGGCTATGGGAGTTGTTGATTCTTGAGGAGGACCAAAGCTCGCGGTATTCCATCCATCCGGGTGCCGGGAAGATGTACCAGGAATTGAGACAACACTATTGATGGAGGAGGATGAAGAAGGATATAGTTGGGTTTGTGGCTCTAGGTCTCAACTGTCAGCAATTTAAAAATGAACATCAAAGACCAGGTGGCTTGCTTCAGAGGTTAGAAATGCCAGAGTGGAAGTGGGAGCGGATCACCATGGATTTCGTAGTTGGGCTCCCACGAACTTTGAGGAAATTCGATGCTATTTAGGTGATTGTGGATCAGTTGACCAAGTCTGTGCACTTCATTCCAGTTGGTACTACTTATTCTTCGGAGCGATTGGTTAAGATTTACATCCGAGAGATTGTTCTCCTTCATGGTGTCCCAATTTCCATCATTTCAGATAGAGGCACACAGTTTACATCGTAGTTTTGGAGGGCCGTGTAGCGAGAGTTGGGTACTCTGGTTGAGTTGAGCACAACCTTCCACCTTCAGACGGACGGACAGTCCGAGCGCACTATCCAGATATTGGAGGACATGTTATGTGTTTGTGTCATTGATTTTGAGAGTTCATGGGACCAGTTTTTGCCGCTCGCGGAGTTTGCATATGACAAGATTTATCAGTCGAGTATTCAGATGGATCCATACGAGGCTTATATGGGAGGCAGCGTAGATCTCTGGTGGGATGGTTTGAGCCGGCGGAGGCTAGGATCTTGGGTAAATACTTGGTCCAGGATGCATTAGATAAGGTGATATTAATCCAGAAGCGGCTTCGCACGGTGCAGTCTAGGCAAAAGAGCTATGCTAACAGGAAGGTTCGTGATGTGTCTTCCATGGTCGGGGAGAAGGTTTCGCTGAAGGTATCACCCATGAAGGGTGTTATGAGGTTTGGGAAGAGGGGCAAGTTGAGCCCTAGGTTCATTGGGCCTTTTGATATACTTTAGAGGATTGGGGATGTGGCTTACAAGCATACCTTGCCACCTAGCTTGATGAGTGCGCATCCAGTATTTCATGTTTCTATGCTCCGGAAGTATATTGACGATCCATCCCTTGTTTTGGATTTCAACACGGTTCAATTGGATGATGATATGACTTATGATGTAGAGCCGGTGTCCATTCTAGAGTGGCATGTTCAGAAGTTGAGGTCAAAGGATATAGCTTCAGTGAAGGTGCAGTGGACAGGTCAGCCTGTGGAGGAGACCACTTGGGAGACCGAGCGGGAGATGCGGAGCAAATATTCACACCTATTTGAGACTCCAAGTATGTTTCTAGACCCGTTAGAGGATGAACCTTTGTTTAAGAGGGGGAGGATGTAACGACCCGGCTGGTCGTTTCAAGAATTATAGCCGAGTTTCCCCCATTTTTGCTTTTTTTGTGCTTTACAACTGTATTATGTCTTACCGGGTTGGTTGGTTTGGGTCTGGAGTGAATTGAGACACATGTCTACTTGTGTGTAAACAACCTCGGATTTTGATGGTTCTGTTAGCTCTATTAGGCGATTTTGGACTTAGAAGCACTCCCGGAAGGTGATTTAGAGGTCCATAGTAGAATTAGGCTTGAATTGGCGAAAGTTGGAATTTTGGCGATTTTGGCTGGCAGTAGAAATTTTGATATCGGTATCAGAGTGTATTTTCTAAAGTTAGAATAGGTTCGTGGTGTTATTTTTGACTTGTGTGTAAAATTTGAGGTCAATCGGACGTGGTTTGGTAGGTTTTGGCATTGTTTGTGGAATTCGGAAGTTTAGAAGTTCTTTAGGCTTGAATCTGGGTGTAATTTTGTGTCTTGATGTTGTTTTAAGTGATTCAAAGGTCAAACTAAGATCGCATAGGTTTATATGACTTGTCGGCATGTTTGGTTGAGGTCCTGGGGGCCTCGGGTGGAATTCGGGAGGTTTCAAACTTGATTTTGGAATTGAAAAGTAGCTGAAGTGTTGTTGTTGCTAGTGTAACCGCACTTGAGGGGTGGGGACTGTAGGTGCGAGTCCGCAGAAGCGGAGAAGAAGCCCCAGATGCGTCCAAGAAGGAGTTGGGCAGGAACAGCAGGTGCGAAGATTTTCCTGCACCTGTTAGGGTCGCAGGTGTGGGCAGCTAGGCGCAGGCGTGAAGGATGGCCGCAGGTGCGATGGATTCCCGCACCTGCAATAGGCGCAGATGCGGTCTTTGGGCCGCAGGACAGAGGTAAGGATTTTAAGTGAAATCCGAACCTGTGATGGAATTTTTGTAGGTGCAGCGTCACAAAAGCGACAAGAGGACCGCAGGTACGCTATTTCTGGGCAGAAAAACACAAGCTAGAGGGTTGGACTTTCATCTTCAATTTTTGGACTAGAGAAGCTCGACAGAGAGGAGATTTTTCGAGGATTTTCAAGGAAAATGTTGGGGTAAGTAATTCTAACCCGGATAATCTATGGCTTTCTTCATCACCTAATTAGAAACTTGAGTTGGAAATTTGGGGGTTTAGGGCTTGAGAATTGGAGAATAAATTTTGGGGTTTTGGAGGGGCAATTGAGGTCGGATTTTGATATATTTGGTATGTTTAGAATCATGAGTGAATGGTCTTTCGGGTTTTGTGACTTTCGTCAGTTTTTGAGACGTAGTCCTGGGGGGCTCGTTGAGCCGATTTCGGATTTTGGGATATATTTTAGTAGTTCCCTTGAGGAATTGATCCTTTTAGCCTATATTTATTATCCCGTTCTGTCTGTGGCTTGATTCAGGGAATTTGGAGGCCGATTCAAGAGGCAAGGACATTTCGGAGTAGGATTCCTGCGCGGTCGAGATAAGTAACAGTCTTAAATCTGGTCTTGATGGTATGAAACCTAGAGAATTGGTATGATGTGAATATTTAGAGGTGCACATGCTAGATGACGAGCGTGTGAGCGTGCACCGTGAGGGATTGAGACTTGGTCCGTCCTGGGAGACTGTAAAGTCGAATAGCCCATTGCTATTACATGTTTTTCCTTGTCTTTGAGGAATTGGTTGCCTTTTATGTTAGAATACATGCTTAGGCCATATGATATCACTGTTGGGACTCGCAACGGTCGTATACTTGTTGAATTGACTGCTAATTGTTGTCTTGTACTCAGTCACAGTCTTACTTGTGTGTTATATCTTTGTTCCCTCTCATTTTCTTGTTGATACTTGTTGTATTCTCTGTTTGGCTAATTATTATGTTATTCGGTGAGCCCGAGAGGCTAGAGAGGTTAGTGACTTAGATAGGGCCTGAGTGCCGAGTTATGAGCTATGTGAGGTATTGCATCGGCTGCACGTCGCAGCAGTATTGGATCAGGTTGCACGTCGTAACAGTATTAGATCGGGCTACACGTTGTAGCAGTATTGGATCGCGTTGCACGCTGCAGTAGTATTTGATAGGGTTACACGCCGCAGCAATATTGGATCGGGCTGCACACTGTAGCAATATAGCGCTTGGGCTGAAGGAGACCCTCCGGAGTCTGTACAACCCCAGTGAGCGCATGTACCTATTGAGAGTGTGTATTGAGGGCTGAGAGTCGAGAGTATGAGCTGTTGAGATGGGTTGAGTGACTGCTGCCTTGAGAGACTGTACCTGCTTTTATTTATTGTTGCACTTAGTTGTTATTTGTTGTGGTGGTGGAAATTCTAGAAGATTCATATCTGTTTTACTTGAGCTCGAACTGAATTGACTTAAACTATCAGATTTGAAAGCATGTTCACTCTTTACTGAAAACATTTGAAATGAACTGTATCTTTATAGCTCGTCACTGCTTCTCAGTTCCTTATTTAATTATTTTACTTGATAAGTTGGTTGTACTCATGCTACACCATGCACTTCATGTGAAGATCTAGGTGTGTACGGTTCTAGCGATCGTTGAGTTCGTGCACGAGCTGACTATTGGAGACTTACGAGGTAGCTGTCGGCGTCCGCAATCCTTATTTTCTCCTTTCTTATCATCTATTCTCTTTGTATTGCCATTTGGCATAGACTGTAGTAGACTCTGTTTCTAGACTGATTGTTAGATGGTCATGACTTAGTGACACCCCGATGTTGGGCTATTATTCCGCACTTGTGTTTTAGGTCTTTACCCCGTTGTTATGTAAACCTTCTATTAGTTTAACAACTTTAGCTCACTTATGTGATATATTGAAATCATATTGAGAATATCGGCTTGCCTAGTTCCACGATAGGCACCATCACGACAGGTGTGGTTTGGTCCGTGACAATATCTTGTCATCACCCTTACTTTTCGCATTGATATTCCATTGTTGTTACTAATCATTAGGGTACCATCAGCTTCTTACAATCGATAATCTTCATTTTATAGTCGATAATAACATAAATCAAAAGGTTTATTATCCTAAATAGTGTTGAGTTGAAGAAGTATTAGAACCTTATTGAAACCAATCCCTGTGGAGACGATTTAACACTATACTTTCTTTGACTTGCGAGCATATTTTCGTGTGTGTTTTATGCTCGTCAAATAGTGTTTAAATTATTTGTGAGTGCTAATTCAGGAAAAACTTTAATTTATTTTCCTTTTTTATGCTATTCTCATCTGTGTGCAGGTAACAGGTTAAGTTCAGCGGTGTATGACTCGATCTTCTTCAAAGGACTTGGTGTCGTACGACCCAAAGTTATAAAAACACCTGAGGCAGTTAAAAAGAGAGAAAGGATCGAGTGGATTGTTGTTGGGTCATCCTTCAACTCATGGTACAATGGTGAATAATGAGGAGATAGTACACCTAGTTACCAGAGAGGTGGCCTAGCAGCAGGAAGCACGGTTAGCGACTGAAGCAGCCTGCAGAATTGCGGATGAAACAGTTGAAGGGGAGCGAAGACTCAATCCCAACCGAATTATCGAGGATGCATTTGAAAATGCAGTTCCTAGGCGTGGGAGATCACTGGGAGATTATGCTAGATCGGTGTACAACTAGTAATATTCTAGTGTGAGGCCCCAGCCATCGATGCCAACAATTTTTAACTCAAATAGGGAGTCATCAAGACCATTCAGAACAACTGCATTTTCAGAGGCAACCCCAATAAAGATCCCAACAACCATCTGATGGACTCTGATGAAATTATGAACACACTCCGCTACAATGGAGCATCACATGATGCTATATACCTCAGACATTCCCGTTCTCATTGAAGGATGATTCAAAGCAATGGTTGAGAAGTCTGCCCACATGGTCAATTTGTACGTGGGAGGAGATGACTACCAAGTTTTTGGAAAAATACTTCTTGGCTGCTAAGACTGGGAGGATGAGGAAATGATTCACAATTTCAGCCAAGGTGAAGGAGAGACAGTGTTTGAGGCATGTGAAATATTTAAAGAGTTGTTGCGGAGGTACCCTCACAACGGAATAGAGCAATGGAAGCAACTTCAAGACTTTTGGAATGGGTTAAACCCGTTATCAAAGAGATTGCTTAGTGCAGTTGCAAGTCCTCTGATGAAGAAAACTCCAGAAGAGATTGTCACTCTTTTGAATGAACTGTTTGAAGATGCAGATCAATAGTCCACAAACCAAGGGGATCGGAGAAGATCAACAGGGGTGCACCAACTAGAATCGTATGTAGCAATGCAGGCCCAAATTGCAGTTATGGCTATGGACATCAAGCAATTGACGATGGCTCAGGTGCAAAATCAACAAGAGGTGGGTTGTGACATATGTGGGTCGGGACATCCTACACATAAGTGTCAAGCTACATCTGAGGAAGTCAACGTTGTGCGTAACTTTAATAGAGGAAACTACCAAGGTTGGAACAACTTTAATGTTATGGGTCAAAGGCATCCATGTTTTTCGTGGAGTTAACCTAATGGGAGCTTGAACTCATGGCAGCAAAATAATCTCAGGCCCTAGGTTTAGGGACCACTAGGTTTTCAGAACTAGCAGAGGCAGCAATACCAACCACCACAACCAAATCAGCCAAATAAGGAAGATCTCATGAAGGCATTCATCAACAAAACAGATGAAAAATTCGAGACTCAGGGCACGGCTATCCGAAATTTAGAAATATAAATGGGACAGATTGTAAATTTGTTAGCTGAGAGGGATCTTGGGACTCTTCCCTCCGATACTTAAAAGAACCCAAAGGAAACAATCAAAGTTGTATCTTTTAGAAGTGGCAAAGCATTGACTGACCCAATCGCGTGTTGATACCCAATTTTTCCCAAATTATTTTCACACTTGCATATACGCCTTCAAAATCTCTCTTTATGATAAATAATATTTTTCTCATAGTTTTCGTATTTTTTTTATCAAATTATTTCTTGTTTATTCAATAATTTATGTTCCATAATTATTCATAATTATGCATAAATGATGTTAAAATAATTTTAAAATGTTTATTACTCAATATATCCCATTCGAATTTGACTATTTTCCAAATTAGCCAATATTGGCATTATTTAGCTAATTTTAAATTTTTTTGCACTAATAGCACAAATACACATTTATATCATTTTAAAATCCATAACTAACCATTTTTTATATTTTTTTATACTAGTTAATCATCTCAATTTTACTTATTTGGTTTTAATTTCATATTTACACAATTATTAGCTATTTTAATTAATTAATTATTTTATTTAAATTGGGTATTTAACATTTGGCCTATTTCCTATTCAAAACCTAGCCAATTTTAACCGCAACTCACCTGATCCTAACCAGCCCAACTACCCAGCCCAATCCTTAAACTCTACACTGCCCAACCCCTCCAATTATCTGAGTTGTTGATCAAAACAGATCAACGGCCCAGAATCCACTTACCTAATTTAACTCTAACCTACCCTCACCCCCACCCCCATTCCCGTCTCATTTCCTTCGAGACGGTTCCTCTCTCATCTCTTTATCTCTCTCTACGACTCTCTAGAAGTCTCTTGGACTTCATCTTCTCTGATAATTTCTGGTCGTCTTCTCCGGTGGATTCTCACCGGAACCTTGATCCTCCATCACCTCCTGGACATCCACCTGCCTCTCACCTGCTCAGTGATACCCTAAGTTCTTCAGACGAACCTGGAGCGATTCATTCACCTCTTTCGGGCCTCTTGCCACGTTCCGACCTCTCTGGCTTAAATCGATGACATTCATTAGGTTTGCCCTCTTTTATGGGTTCCACGAAACCCTAATATCCTATATTTCAATATTTTCTTTAAGATCTACTCTAGATATGCAATATTATAAAGATTTTCTATATTTTTCTCTGGAAAATCCCTTTTTAACGATTTCAAATTTAGGGTTTCTTAACCTTGTCTTCAAAGCAAGTTCTCTTTTGATTTTTAGAAATCTCTACTATGTTTTAACGATTTCCTCCTGCTTTTTCTGTTGTCTGAACTACTGTGTTAAAACCCTAATTCTCTAGGTTGTATATTCGCTTCTTACGAAGCTATCTGTGTGTCCTTCATGATTTCTGTTCTAGCTCATTGATAGGAGTTTTAATTTCTTGTTGTTCTAAATGTTGCTTAGGGTTTTTTTGTTTTGCTTAATGACCGTTGTCTAAAAGTCTGACTACTTGCTCTTACTGATTATTCGCGTAATGATTTATACTAGTTTGCTTTGTGTATTCTCTGTTCTAATTTCGAAATTGTTTCCTTGCTTATACGATACTTTCCTTAATTATACTTGATTCCCTGTAATTGTGATTGCATCCGAGATTCTTTCAATTAATTTTCAAAACTAACACCCTACTTTACTTTATAAATATATTGTTAGTTCAACTTTCCTTAATTATATACTATGTACTTGGCTCTTATTATGTACTATGTGATTCCCCTGTCCTAAAGTAACAGAATAAGTCTTAATTTGATTCATTATCCTTATTTGGCCATGATTTGCACCATTTGATCTTGACTCCCTAATTAAAGTGAGTCCAAGTCCTTGATTGATTCTTACTGAACATTACTCCTATAATTAGGGTAAATTACTACTCTTTGCCTATGTTATTACTTGTCTTTCAACTCTATATATACTCTGCCTTCTCTCCTTACACAAACACACACTGAAATTGACACACACAAATACACTGATATTGAGAGCACTAACCACACACATACATTGCTCTGAACTTTCTGTGTTTTCATACACATCTCTTCTTTCTCTTTGCATCAATTGTTAACTACTCAGTCAGCTAAAAGCCAAGATTGAGTAATTCTGGTTCTCTTTTGCTTCTACACACTACTGTTATCTGTTGCTATCTATTCTGCATATTGTTGTTGTTGTTCTGTCCCTTTGCACTCTACTATTCTCTATCACTCGACTGGTATTTTCTGATTTAGCTCTATAGTATCTCTACACAATATGCTCCAGTTCTTGTTAATTTACTTATTGTTCCTTATGTGTTTTATCTTATGGTTCTATTGCCTACCATGTAATTAGCATGACCCCATAATGCCTTTCCCTTTGTTAGTCTGAATATATATTCTGCTTTCCATGTGATTCTCTGTAATTGTTAAGGTCTTGTGTCATTAGCATGCCATTGCTATCCCCCCCCCCACCTTTTCTCTTAGTCTACTATGTCTCATATTCATCTTGTGACTCTGGCATGCTCATTTTCTTATAGGTCAATGTTTCTTACCTTGAACTGACTATTGTTACATGCTTTCATTCATGTTTAACTTCTCATGTTATGAACATGCCTTCTCATGACACCTGAATGTTATACAATCTTGACTCTATTAATCTATGATGTTTTGTGATAACTATGAGAATCTGTAACTCTTTTCTACTGTTGATATCTAAGTTATTTTTCCCCAACCCCTTACCCCTGTTTGTGTTTGCTCTTTCATAAATCCTTTACCTGTTGGTTGTAGTTGTATTGCTTCTCTCTTTGATAAACTGTTTTTACAAAATTCTTTATTACTTTTTCTAAAGTTATTTTCAAAAGTGTTGTTGTTTCAAACTATTATTTTCAAACTCAAAATTCTCTTTAAAACTCCAAGCACTTCCCACTACTCTTAGATTCTAGGTTCTGCCCCCTTCGTGTGAGCACTGCCTTGGGGACCTCTGAGTACCCATTGAACTCTGACACACAAGGTTGGCCTTCTACACTGCACTTACTCATCCTTGGCTAGGGTACCTGGGTGTGAGCATTGTCCTGAGGTCCTTAGATACTATGACACACTTGGGTTGAAAGGCCATGGCATATGGCAAGTGGATCTGGTACTTCGGGCCTACTAATAGGCTCTCTATAGTATAGCTTCTTGATTTTCCTTTATTCAGTTGTGTAATTCATGTAATTATTGGTCTGTAATAATTATTTGTAAAATAATTCTGGGGCTGGATAGTGAAAAGGGTGGGAGTATGCATGCTTAGTGTAGTTTTGGGTAGAAAACATGCCTCAGGATTTATTTATTTTTTGCATGTGTGTGCAATAGAGATCCTGCCTAGGACATGTTTGTGTCATGTTTATGCATGCATCTCATCATCTCCATGATCACTTAGGGATCCATGTTAGATATTAACCACTGCTTCTTTAAAATTTTGTTCAAATAGTTATAAATAATTGTTCCAAAAAAAACTGTCTCTACATGCATAACTTACATATAGATATCCTATTCTTAGGGGCATTATCATTATTTGCATTATAAACCATGTATCTTAGGATCTACTTTCAGCATGTATACTTTTAGAGTTTGTGCTAAGTGCCCAATCGAACACCTAGACAAACCTTAGGCCTAATGACATAAAAATCAATCGTTTTATGCCTTGCTTGTATTAAAAGTGATCCTTAGAACTAATCAGTCTCTTCTGAAAAACCTTAGAACCTTGTTGTTTGCCACTACTTTTACTCCTGCAACCGCTGGATTTCAAAAATCATTTACCCTTTTCTGAAATACGTGTGAATCACTCTGTTTATTTAAGTCCCTGCTTTGTTTTCAAACTACTGGTTTCTAAAATTATTCATTCACTTTTTTTTACTAAAAATTCATCAAAACTGCTGGGCATTCTCTAAATTCCTGCTCTGTCTTCGAACTACTAGATTTCCAAAACCAGTCACTCCCTTTTGAAAATCATTTTGTTTATTTTTTTAAATCCTACTTTGCCTTCAAATTACTAAGTTTTCAAAATCATTCATTTTGCTAAAACTCGCTGAAACCCTTCTGTTTTCACACTCAAATTTCCTGCTTTAAGTTCTGACTTTGAGACNTTTAAATAACCTCTACGGGGTGGGAAGGGTAGAATACGGATATGATGACCGGTGCGCTAATACCACATGTATCCCCTCTTCGAGGAGTGATTACCGGGTATTGCATTGATGTGATCCGTATTAATTTAAACCTAGGACAATTGTTTTCAAATATTTTTACTCTGACGTTTCCCAAAACCTTTAAAGATTTTCATACTTGTTTGAAATCCCCTCTTATATGAACCTTACTTGCTATTTTTTTACCGTCCAAATTCATAAAACTTCTTGGCTGGGACCCACAGTTGTGGATCTTGAGGGGTGCCTAACACCTTCCCCTTAGGATAACTTCAAGCCCTTACCCAATCTCTGGTGATGCAAACTAGTTCATGAGTTATCTACTCTAGGTGCCCTAACGCACCACAAAATCATTAGGTGGCGACTCTTCCTTAAACCTCTTTCCTTTAAGGAGTTTTCCAGAATGTCATAAACCCGATCTCTCCATACTTGACCCGTGCGAGGAAAAAGGGAGGCGCGACATCGTGAAGGCTAAACCTGAGGTGGTTAACAAGCAGACTGGGATACCAGCAGAGAAAAAGAATGAAGAGCAAAAAGGCCAGAGTAGTGGGGTACAAAAGGAGATTGAAGAAAGTAGGCACATGCCAGATCTACCATTCCCTCAAAATATTAAGTGGGAGAAACTTGACAAATGTTTTGGGCGATTCTTGGAGATGCTCAAGCAAATTTATGTAAACATTCCCTTCATAGAGGAACTCACTCGGATGCCTGCTTATGCAAAGTTTTTTAAGGAAATTTTGTCTAGCAAGAGAAAATTAGAGGAAACAATAGTGATCAAGCTCAATGCCTACTGTAGTGTGATATTGCAAAACAAAATTCCCCTAAAATGCGAGGATCCAGGAAGCTTCACCATACCATGCTCGTTAGGGAGTGAAAAGTTTGACAAGTCCCTCTGTGATTCTGGGGCGTCCATAAATCTAATGCTTTTATCTGTATTAGGAAATTGGAAGTTGAGCTTGGAGTGATCAAATCAACACCAAAATGAAGAGCTATCCTTGATATCTATGAGGGGCAGCTTATGCTGAGAGTGGGCAATGAAAAAATGGTGTTTCAGATGAATAGGTTGATGAAATACCCCAGCGATGAGGTGTCCGCCTACTCATCATTCAAGCTAGATATTACAGAGGAATTGGCTGAAAAATACAAGTTAGACAGGCTTTTGGGAGATACTCTAGAGAGGTGTATTACTCAATCTAGCAGTGGAGGATGAAGATCCTAAAATAAAGAAAGAGGCTGAAGCTCTTGAAACTGAGAATAAAGTGGTTGATGAGGAGGAACTAAAAGAGGAGTCTTATAACCCTAATGTGGAATTGAAAGTCCTACCCACTCATTTGAAATATGCTTTTATTGAAACTAACAATTTTCCAGTGATTATTTCTGTTGACTTGATAGGTACACAGGAGCAAAAGCTGGTGGAGTTGCTGAAAAAGCATAAGAAGGCCATCGACTAGGGCATAGCTAATATTCAAGGAATTCGTCCAGCCATTTGCATACACAAAATTGTGTTGGAATAAAATATCAAGCCAGTGGTGCAGCCTTAACGCAAGTTGAACAAGAATTTGGAGGAGGTAGTGCAAAAAGAGATCATCAAATTGCTAGATGCGGGAGTGATCTTCCCCATCTCTTACAGTCAGTGGATTTGTCCAGTGCAAGTTGTACCTAAGAAGGGAGGCATGACAGTGGTGAAAATGAAGACAATGAGTTAATCCCCACAATAACAATCACTAGGTGAAGAATGTGCATTGATTATATAAGGCTAAATGATGCAACAAGGAAAGACCACTTCCCACTCCCTTTTATTGACCAAATGCTCGAGAAAGTGGCTGGACACGGATGCTACTGCTTCCTGGATGGGTTTTTAGGCAACAATCAGATACCCATTTCCCCAGAATATGTTGAGAATACCACATTCACTTACCCATCGGGTATTTTTTCTTACAGGAGGATGTCGTTTGGGCTGTGTAATGCAACTTCCACTTTTCAAAGGTGCATGATATCTATATTATTCGATCTAAACGTGAAGTGTCTAGAGGTGTTCATGGATGATTTCACCCTTTATGGTGATGACTTTGAGGATTTCTTGATGAATTTGAAGCTTTTGCTTGAACGTTGTGAAGCCACTCACTTGGTTCTTAACCGGGAGAAGTGTCACTTCATGGTGAAGGAGGGAATTGTCCTGGTCCACAAAGTAATTTCTCATGGAATTGAAGTTGACAGAGATAAGGTTGATGTTATTTCTAGGCTTCCTCCTCCGACTTCTTTGAAGAGCATAAGAAGTTTCTTCGGACATGCTCGGTTCTATAGGAGGTTCATCAAAAACTTTTCCAGCATTACAAAGTTGTTGACAGCATTGCTAGCGAAAGATGCCAAATTTGTTTTTAATGTGGAGTGCTTAAGGGCATTCGAACCGATAAAGGAAAAGCTTGCTAGTGCTCCTATTATAGTGACACATGATTGGAGCCAGCCATTTGAGATAATATGTGAGGGAGCAGTTCTGGGGCAACGAAAAGATAAAATGTTTAGGCCCATCTACTATGCAAGCAGGACATTGAATGATGCTCAAGTCAATTATGCCACTACTGAGAAGAAATTTTTGTTGTGGTCTTTGTTTTTGACAAGTTTAGATCATACCTTGCGGGAAGTAAGAGGATTTTACACACTGATCACTCAGCGTGAAATACCTGTTGAGTAAGAAGGAATCCAAGACGCATCTGATGTGGTGGGTGTTATTGCTCCAAGAGTTTGACTTGGAGATAAAATATAGGAAGGGCACAAAAAATCAAGTCACATATCATCTATCTCGACTTGAGAAACCTCCAATTGAAACAGTCGAAATAAGGGAGGAGTTCCCTGATGAGCAGATTTTCTTCATAGCAGCGACCTCCGAAAGGCCGCCTTGGTATGCGAATGTAGCCAACTTTTTGGCTAGTGGATGGTTTCCCTGTGACCTTACTCGTAATCAAAGATGGAAGATTCAAGGTGAGGTAAAAAGTTATTTTTGGGATGACCCTTTCTTGTTTAAACTGTGCGCAAATGGTGTGATTCGAAGATGTGTGGCTTAAGGAGAAATGGAAAACATTCTGTCTCATTGCCATGATGGAGCAGCTTGAGGACACTATAGTGCAAATTGCACTGTAGCAAAGGTCATGGAAGTCGATTTCTTTTGGCCTACTCTATACGAAAATACTAGTGTGTATGTAGCTACATGTGACAAATGTCAGAGAGCAGTTAATATTAGCAAGAGGGATGAAATGCCTCTCAAACCCATTCTGGTATGTGAAATTTTTGACATTTCGGGCATTGACTTCATGGGTCCTTTCCCAATGTTGCATTCTCATGAGTATATCCTAGTAGCCCTTGACTACGTATCTAAATGGGTCGAAGCAATTCCTACTTGGACCAATGATGCTCGGGTGGTGTGTGAGTTTTTGCGAAAAAACATCTTTAACCATTTTGGGACACCTCGAGTGATATCACTGACAATGGGTCTCACTTTGTGAATAAGCAGTTTGTTGCACTATTGTCCAAGTATGGGGTCACGCACAAAACAGGAACCCTGTACCATGCCCAAACTAGTGGGTAAGTCAAAGTGGCCAACCGGGAACTTGAATGAATTCTTGAAAAGACGGTTAGTACTTCTTGTAAATATTGGTCTCTCAAGTTGGATAAAGCTCTATGGGCATATAGAATTGTGTTCAAAACGACCATATGGACTTCAACATTCAAATCAGTGTATGGAAAATCGTGTCACCTACCTGTTGAGATAGAACATAAGGCTTATTGGGCAGTTAAGATGCTTAATCTTGATCTTAGTCTTGCAGGTGATCACAGGTTGGCGCAGATGAATGAATTGGAAGAGTTCAGAATGGACGCGTATGAAAGTGCGCGGATTTTCAAGGAAAAGACTAAAAGGTGGCATGATCTTCTGATTAAGCCAAAGGAGTTTCATGAAGGGGACAGAGTCTTACTATACAATAGTAGACTCAAATTATTTTCCAAAAAATTCAAGTCTAGATGGACGGGACCATATGTTGTGAAACATGTATCACCATATGGGGCAATTGAGATCCAGAACCAAGACGGAACAGAAAGATTCAACGTAAATGGGCACAGACTAAAATCATATCTTGTTGGAGGATTTGCACAACAATCCTCGAGCATCAAAATCAAATGAGGATGCCCGGTTGATTCAAGCTGACGACTATAACTCAAAACTACCTCTAACCCTTCTGCTAGTTAAATTTTCTTTTTTTTTTGTTCTGCTTCAATTTTGTTCACAACATAGAATAGATAGAAATGAGTGAATACTATGATGTAGTAGGTACAGGAAGGCGCATGTCGTGAAAGGTAGGAAGTGCTGCTAAAAAAAAACATGTTCGGCCGCGCGCCGACCGCGCACAGGTGAGTCTTCCATTTTTATTTTANCCCCCCCCCCCCTTTCTAAAACACCCCCAAATTCCAAAATCCCCCATTTCTCTTATCTTATAAACAACCCTAAACCTACATGTTCTCTCATATATTCTCTTAAACATGTAATACTACCATCAATTAACAGTTCCATGTTTCCTTTTCTACTCTCCCCAAATCCTCACAAGTTTTTCCCTCAAGTAAGTGAGATGCTTTCTCCCTCACAGTTTAGTTTATTTTCTTTCTTTTTCTTATGTTGTAGTAGATTTTTGTGGTGTTTTATTTCTGGTTATACTTGTTTTCTTATGGGGTGGAAGTTGAATTTCACCATGGATGGTCTAGGTGTGACATTTGTGTATCCTTCGTCTAATTGGGGCTAAAAATTGTTTTGTGTGGGGGTTTGGCAGAACTGTGCATATCAAGTGTTCGTATAAATTTCACAAAGAATTTGAGAGTGTAATTTTGTGACCAAGTGTGATGATAAAGTCTGAGTAACTTCTCTTGGTTCACTAATTGTGCCTTTAGATGATATTTGGTGTTTGTTACAGGTATTATGACGCCATCCAAAAAACAAAAAAACACAGGTGCCTCCTCAAGTGGTCACGCTGGCTTGTCCCGATTGCGAGCTTCTGCTACTGCTCGCTAGTACGATAATAACAAGTTCATCTCCTTGGCAGCCCAGGAATAATTCTATAATAAGGCAAGAAAGAAGCCCATACCGGAGAGGGGAATTGATATGGGGTCCCTCTAAAATGGTTGTCCCAGTATGTATCATAAATTTGTCAGGCGAGGCTTGGGGATATTTTTTGAAGAACCTTAAGAGGCCAACTTTGGTTGTTCGGAAGTTTTATGCGAACTGCCCGGAACATGTCAACCATGTCTGCACAATTTGAAAGAAAAGTGTGGACGTCTCTACAGAGGCCATTCGAAGGGCCTACCATTTGCCAGTGTTTGGGGAAGATCCTGAAGCAGAAGACTACTATGACACGTATAGCAGAGAACCACACATGTGGCAACTGTTCTTTAGAACCATTTGTGTGCCCAACAAGGAGGTATTATGGGTCACTCAAGGGCAAAAGTTTCATTCGGCATCATTTACTTTTGAAAGGAAGTGTTGGCTATACATTGTAAATAGCTGCATGCTGCCTTCCACAAACACCACTGGTTTGAATGGTCCCTGGGCCGCACTGATCTGGTGTCAATGGCCATAATTTTGATGTGGCTAAGGTTACGTAGGACAAGATGTTCATTCGATGTCCTGTGAAAAGGTATGGGTTATTTTTCCCATCCTTAATCACTCGGTTATGCCGTGAGGCACGTGTACTCGAAAACAGGGACATAGATGGAAAAGTCAAAAAGAAACAAAAATTACGAGCTGATAAAGTAGTAATTGGGAAGGACCCTGTTGGGCCTGTTGAGGCAGATAGCGAGGAGTCTGATGCGCCCGACGATGGCAATGAGGTGCAAGTTGAGGATGTTGCTTCTTCCCCGCTGCACGAAAAGGATGTTGGGGAAACCGCAGGTGGCAGATAAGAAACAAGAATGAGCGCCTTAGAGCAGGAGATGGTGGTGATGTGTACCTCTGTCACAGACTTGGGAGCTCGAGTGGACGCCCTTGCTACACAAATGCCAAATATGAGAGGAAGATCATGGAATGGTTGCATTCACTTGCCCGAGTTTTCCATCTAGACCTTGGCATTGTCTCCGACACGGACTGACTCTATCAGGGAAGTTTTCTTTACCTTGCATTTTTTTTTTGTGTGACATGGGGACATGCCACCATTTAAAGTGTGGGGTGGGGGCTATGTGTGTGTTGTATGTACATAAATATGAGTTTTCCTCTTGATAGTTTTAGTTTGCCTTGTCTTTTCTAGCTGCAGTAGGTAGTCATAATCGAAAACAAAAATTAAAATTTTTGTCTTTTTATGACAATGGATGTCATTCGACGGGTTTCTTGAGGAAATTAAATCGACAGAAAAAGACAAAAAGATTTTCTTTTGTAGTTAGTGTATTAACTCCCCCTTGGTTTTTCTTTGTACCGCGGTTCTTTTCTAAGGGTTTTGTTAGAACCGGGTGTAGTTAGTTTTTGTTTTTAGGAGCAGGTAAACCTTGTGCTATGAATTGAATTTAAGACAATGTCTCTTGACTTTATTATGCCTTGAGAATAGTGAGTGCTTTAGTTGTGCTTTAGTGTCTTGATAGTTCAATCTTTATTGAGTTATGTTCCATGTGGATGTGAGGTTTTGTATTATTCTGTGCATTGTATTTGATGTCTTGAACTTGCCATGTGTGTTTGCAAAACGAAATAGTAGTTTAGTCAGTCTTGGAAGTGATATAGGCGTTTCTTTATTGAGCCAGATATATGTGTTGTACCCACCTAATTATTATGTATCTTAGTTAACCCATTTAAGCTTATAATCATGTTTCTTTGGTAACCACATTACAAGACTTACCTAATTGTTTGAATTGATAATCTATTTGAACCATTTACCTCTCGTGAGCACTTGAATTGGTATGAACTTTGTAAAAGTTGAAGTGTGGGGTGGTTGGTTTGGCATTTGAGTGGAACTAATGAAATAAGGAGAAATATGCACTTTATTTTGAGAAAGTAAGAGCCACTTGAATTGAACAAGAAAAGAAAAAATAGTTTTATTGTTGTGAACGAGATTCATTGATAAGTGGTAACTCTTGATGTAATGGTTCTTAAATAATTTGGGGTGTTAATGCATGTTGATGTCAAGGTAGAGTATGGTTTGACATAATTGTGGGGTTTTTGAATGTTAAAGTGTATGTATTAAAGTGCTTAGGGAGGTTCAGTCACTCTTATATCTGAATATATCATACCCGTCCCGCAGCTTACATTACAACCAATTAAAAGTCCTACTTGATACTTGACTGAATAAGCCCGAATTAGTAGAGTAGTACACTACGGGCAAGCCTATGGTTCATCTTGTGTGGCATATGAATGTTGTTTCTGAGAGGGAGTGACTTCTTTCTATCTTGAGTTCCTAATTGTTTCTTAACATTTAAGGTGCATGGAACTACTCTCTATTGTTGTATGAGGGGCACTTAATTCATGAAGGAAAGGTAATATTTGACCTCTATGTTAGAGAAAGTGAGTTGGTTATAGATAATACGTGGTGGTGTTGAGTCAAACTTTGAGGTTAAGATATCACGATATTTTACTTAATCTATTTTAAAGAATCTTGGTGTGATGAGTCTTGAGTGTTGTTGAAAAAGAGCGTATTTAGGTGAAGTGTAGTTGGATTGCTCGGGGACGAGCAATTGTTTAAGTGCGAGGTGTTGATGGTAGGCTATAATTGTGTATTTTGGCCAATAATTGTAATTCGCTGCACTTTACTAATGTTTGAGCTTTAAACAGTATTAATTTTCATTGAGTGTGTATTTTATGCTTCGCAGGAGCAATTTCAAGCTACAATGAGGTTATGTTATTTGAGCTAGTAAGGAGCTTTGAAGTCTGAGTAAAATCTTATGGAGTAATTTAGGATCGTGTTTGAGGATCAACAGATAATAACACACTGAAAAAAGAAGAACAAAAAAGTGAGCAAGAAGTTGTCCAGATGCGTGGCCGCGCACTGGTCGTGCACTGGGTACACATGACAAGCATAAACTGGCCAAAGTGCGTGGCCATATGAGCGGTCACCTGCCCAAGTGCACGGCCGCGCACGTCTATCTGGAAAATTTTCCCAAGGCTAATGATAATTTTGTAGGCGACTTCCCTTAACCTATATGAAGCCCAGCTCGTCTAAAAAAAGGGTATCAAGGATTTTGAGAGGAACTTTTGAGGGAGAAGAAGCACGGAAGCAACGGGTAAGCAAGATACTTGATCCAAATCACTCAATACGAAAGTTTGTTTGAATTTGGGAATTGTAATGTCTTCTTGTTCTTCTAATACTATTGCTATGAATAGTTTCTCCATTATGGAGTAATTCTCCTCAGTGTTATTGACGTATTTTATGAATTGACTATTGTTTTGGGTTTTACTATATGTTAATTGCTCGAATTTATTGAATGAGTTATTAATTGAATTGCAAGGCTTATTGTAGTTTAACTTTAATCGAAAGAGAAGTTGATGCTATTTGCATTGTACCATCTTAACTGTGTTGATTTTACGCCTATTTTAGGTAATCGAAAGAGATTAAAAAGTTATCGATTAACCCAGTTCAGGAGAATAACTGAGAGGTGTTCTTCGAAAGATCGTTCATTCACTATTTTAGTGCATATGCTCATTCGGAAGAAGAATTGGAATCCCTGAAGTAGCCTAATCATCTGTTGAAATCGAAAGAGTCAATAGAAGTTAAGAATGAATTTAGCACAGAGTTACCCGGAACAACAGTTGATCACATATCTAGTCATCACTCTTACTTCTCGCACTGATATTCCATTGTTGTTACTAATCATTAGGGTATCATCAGTTTCTTACAGTCGATAATATTAGTTTTATTTGTAGTCGATAATAACATAAATCAAAAGGTTTATTATCCTGGATAGCGTTGAGCTGAAGAACTAATAGAACATTATTGAGACCAATCCCTGTGGAGACGATTTAATACTATACTATCTTTGACTAGAGAACATATTTTCTTGTGTGTTTTAAGCTTGTCATCCACCTCAAACCAAACCTAGGAAATTCTAAAACCTTCAAAATGTCAACTTTCCACAATAAGCGTCGAAATGCTCCCGGGCAACCCGGTACTCAACCCGAACATACGTACAAGTACGAAATCATCATACGAACCTATTGGAACCTTCAAATCTCGATTTTGAGGTCGTTTAATTAAAATTCAAATCTTAGTAAATTCTTCCAACTTAAAATTTTCGAAATTAGAATTTTCCATCTGAATCAACTCTGAACTTCCTGAAATTTAATTCCGACCATACACACAAATCATAATACCTGAAGTGAAGCTACTCACGTCCTCAAACTGCCGAACGAAACGCTAGAGTTCAAAATGACTGAGCAGGTCGTTACACAACTATTTGACTGGAGGATAGATTCCAAAAGATTTTTCTATGAACAAAAGAAAAAACTTAACAAAGAAGCAAGACATTATTATTAGGAAGATCATTACTAATTTAATTTTGTACAGATGACATAATCAGGAGATGTGTACCGGAGATAGAAATGAACAACATCTTAGGTCACTGCCATGATAGGGCTGTAGGAGGACACTATGGAGGAAAAAGGACAACAACTAAAGTACTTAAAGTTGGCTTTTTATGGCCTACTCTATACAAAGATGCAAGGAATTAAGTCGCCACTTGCGATAAATGCCAGAGAATCACTAACATTTCAAAAAGGGACGAAAGGCCTCTTAACTCTATTTTTGTGTGTGAAATCTTTGGTGTTTGGGGCATTGATTTTATTGGTCCTTTTCCTCCTTCAAATGGCTATGAATATATTTTGGTAGCTGTTGACTATGTTTCAAAATGGGTAGATGTATCGACATGGCCGATCGTTTTGAGAGTATTAGTACCGATCCCCTATTTACTGCTTCCCCCGTTTTTTTTTTATTATGTGACTTGTCGGGGGGAGGGGTTTGTTTGTGGTTTCAAAGTGATTTGAGACACGTAGTCCCTAAAATTGAAGCTTAAGTTCTAGGATTTTGACCGTAGTTGGAACTATGTGAAGACGGCTCTGGAATAGAGTTTCGTCGGTTCCGTTAGCTCTGTTGGGTGATTTTGGACTTACGAGCGTGTACGGATTGTGAATTGGATGTCTGTAGCTGAATTTGGCTTCAAATGGAAAAAGTTGAATTTCTGGGAAGTTTGATCGGAAGTGGACTTTTTGATATCAAGTTCGTATTCCAATTTCGGAAGTTGGAGTAGGTCTATAATGTCAATTATGACTTGTGTGCAAAATTTGAGGTCAGTCAGACGTTATTTGATAAGTTTCGGCATCAGTTGTAGAAGATTGAAGTTTCAAAGTTCATTAAGTTTGAAGGAGTATGTGATTCATGTTTTTAGCATTGTTTGATGTGATTTAAAGACTCGACTAAGTTCGTATGATGTTTTAGGACTTGTTGGTATGTTTATTTGAGGTGAAGGAGGCCTCGGGTGGATTCCGGATGGTTAACTGACTAGTTTTGGACTTGTAGGAGTTGCTGAAAATCTGGTGTTCAATTGATGGTTTCCTTCTTCGTGTTCACTAAGGGAGTACCACGTTCGTGAATGGGAGTTGGAGGCAGGAGATGACTTGTACTTCGTGTTCGTGATGAGGTTCCCATATTCGCGAAGCTCTGAGGGGTTAAGTCTACGTGTTCGCGTTGAGGGTTTCGCGTTCGCGTAGAGATAACTGGTCTACTGAGTCTCCAATATTTTGCCTACGCGTTCTTGATGAGTGTCCTGCATTCACATAGGGTCAGGCTGTGTGCTCCATGTTCGCTAGTGGGCCATCGCGTTCACGTGCGGGCTATCGCATTCGCGATGAAGAAATTGTACTGAAGCAATTTTGTGCTTTGCGAACGCGTAGGGTTTTTCGCTTTCACGAAGAAGGAAATGCCTGGCAGCAGTTTATATTTCAAAATGAGGGTTTAGCCATTTTTATCATAACTCAAAATAGAGAGCTCAGATTTGGACAAAATTTTGATGGATTTTCAGAGGCATCGATTGGGTAATGATTCTTCACTTGTTTTTGGTTATATATCAATAATCTATCATTAATTCCATCTTTTAATTTCAGATTTGGGTTGAGAAAAATTGAGGGGAAATGGGAAAATTTCTTCAACCAAACTTTTGAGTTTTGATTGAGATTTTGACTTCGAATTTGAGTAATTTTGGTACGAGTGAACTCCTGGATGAATGGGTGTTCGTAGTTTGTGACTTGTACCCGATTCCGAGATATGGGCCCGGATCGACTTTTTGGGGCGAATTTTATTTCTTGCTAAAGTCTTGATTTCATTAATTAGATTAGTTTTTTATAGTTATATTTATGGTATGTAATTGCTTTTGGCTAGATTTGGTCCATTCGGAGTCGGAAAATCGAGGAAAGGGCATTCTTACTAATTGATTGAGTTTGGTTCGAGGTAAGTGACTTGCCTAACCTTGTGTCGGGGAAATCCCCTTAGGATTTTGTATTGTTGTGATACTTCTGTGATATGTGAGATCCATGTACGCGAGGTGACGAGTGCATACACGGGCTAATTGTTGTAAAATTTGATTTTTCATTGAGTAGTAGCCCGTTACATCTTAATTGAGTTATACTAGCATGTGTAGTTATCCTGTTTAGTCTAATATCGCATGTTTGCATGTCTTAAATGCTTATTTGAAATATGTTCAATATGTTTAGTTGAACTCCTGTCTTTACTTGATTTGTATTAACCTTAGCTGTAGAATTCTTGTTGTTAATTGTTGTTTTTCCCATCGATTCGAGATGTGTGTTTACTTTTAGGACTACGAGGTTGTACCTCGGGATATCTCCCTGCATATTTAATTTTGGGACTACGAGGTGGTACCTCGGGAGATCCCTCTGCACATTTATTTTTGAGACTACTAGGCGGTACCTCGAGAGATCTCCTTGCATATTTACTTTTGGGACTACAAAACGGTATCTCGGGAGATCCCTCATTGCGTATTTATTTTGGGACTATGAGACAGTATCTCGGGAGTGCCCATGTTGTTTATCTCATTGGGTTGTGTTGTTATTTCTCTGTGTTCCTGTTGAATTCTCAGTCTTCCTTCATGTTATTATATCTTCTATCTTATTATTATATTCGGGTAGGGCCCGGACCTAACCTCGCCACTACTCTACTAAGAAGTGTACTCATGCTACTCTTCTGCACATGTTTTGTGTGCAGATCCAGGTACTTCTTATCAACCTTGATATCAGTGAGACTGCGGAGACTTCAAGGTATATCTGCCCGCGTTCGCAGATCTTCGAGTCCCCCTCTATTTCCTCCTACGTTGTTTACCTTTCTGTACTTTTCTTAGACTCTGGTGTATAGAGATACTTAGCTCTTCTTCTATAGCTTGTGATTTATGAATACCGAATTTTGGGAAATATTGTTTATACTCGAGTGTTGGTTATTGTATATGCCAAGCGGCATCTTATCAGTTATTTAATTATCTGTTGCAGTTTAGTTGCTAAATTTTTCTTCCCTTTTTGTTATTCCGCAAATTTTAGGTTTACCTAGTCATAGCGACTAGGTGATGTCACGACGTCTTACAGAGGGAGAATTGGATCGTGACTATTAGAAGCAATTGCTTCTAGAAAAAATGATGCTCATATTGTTTGTGGTTTTCTCAAGAAAAATACTTTTTTCTAGATGAAACTCCACGAGTTAGAATAAGTGATCAAGGAACTCATTTTATAAATAGACAATTTGCTAGTTTGTTGTTAAAACATGGAGTAACTCATAAAACAGAAACTCCCTATCATGCTCAAACAAGCGGGCAAGTAGAAGTTTCCAACAGAGAATTAAAAAAAATTAGAAAAAACTGTTGGTTCTTCTCAAAAAGATTGTTCTTTAAAATTGGATGATATTTATGGGCATACATAACTGCTTATAAAACTCCCATAGGCACATCTCCTTATAGACTAGTTTTTGGGAAAGCTTGTTATTTACCTGTGAAATTAGAACATAAAGCATATTGGGCTATAAAATTGTTGAATCTAAACTTGCCAGATGCAGGTAAAAGTCATATATTGCAGCATGATGAGTTGGAAGAGTTCAGACTTACAACATAAGAAAATGCTAAATTGTACAAGGAAAAGACAAAAAAATGTTATGACAAGCTCATCCGCCATTAAGATTTTAAAGTTGGAAATCAATTTCTGTTGTACAATAGCCAATTGAGATTATTCCCAGGAAAATTTGAGTCACGTTGAACAGGACCATACACAATAACAGAGATTACCCCATATGGTGCCATTGACATACCACATATTGCTGGGGGAGAAAATTTTAGGGTAAATGGTCACCGACTGAAGCCTTATGTCACCAGAATATTTGACAAATAGGTTTAAACAATCATTATCGCTTAAAACAAAATTTAAAATAATAAGTCAAGCTGACGACATTAAACTTAGAAATATATCCATACTTCTTAATTCTTTCCAAATAATATTAGTTGTATAAATAGAGTAACATAAGTAAATATGTACATGTACATATATTTGATGCTTAAGTTAGTATTAGTGAATTGATGGTATAATATATATATTACTTTTTGTAACGACCCGGTTGGTCGTTCCGTAGAATTTGCATTATTATTGTTGTTATTGCCATGTCATAGGTTGGTTATGCTATTTATGATATTTTAGAGTCGGTTGGCTCGGGTTTAGAATGGTTGTAGTGAGAATTGAGACATTTAGTCTCTAAAAATAACCTTCTAGTTGGAAAAGTCAACTGAAAGTTGACTTATTGGTAAACGACCTCGGAATGTGGATTTTATGACTAATATAGCTTCGTTAGGTGATTTTAGACTTAGGAGTGTGTCTGGATTGTAAATTGAAGGTCCGTGGTAGAATTAGGCTTGAATTGGCGAAAGTTGAAAATTTAGAAGTTCTTAGGCTTGAATTCGACGTAGACCTGGTGTTTTGGTGTTGTTTTGGGTGTTCCGAAGGTTTGTCTAAATTCGAGTTATGTAATGGGGCTTGTTAGAATGTTTGTGTGGGGTACCAAGGAGCTCGGGTGAGTTTTGGATAGGTTTGGGTTGCGTTGTGCTCGTTTTTCTTATGTTTCGGCGTCGTTTCTTCAAGCATAAATGATATCATATTAAACTAATGAGCTCCTATTGTTGTTTTGAATGAAGCATTAGATCCGTATCATAATTACGGACCCGTAGCAAAAAAAATCATCGAATTTGGACATCGTATGAGGATTTTATGGCCATTTTACCAAGGTTGCCAGAATTTTCAAGTTAATTACGAATTTGCTCTTGACGGCGTATTAAAAACCTACACTATTTGCAAATCTTAAAACCTACATATCTCCTTCATTATAAGGTCAAATTGAGTAATTCAAAAGCCTAAATTGATTGTAATTTCACAAGGAATCCACTGGAAGCATAAAACGTGAGTTTTGGGATTGTTTGACATGATAATGGACGCGGAATAGCTGGAGAAACAAATATACAAAACAAGGGTTTGTTCTTTCGGTCATATCTTGAGTTGGGGAGCTCGGATTTGGGCGATTTTTGAAGCGATTTTCACCATATGGATTGGGGTAAGTGTTCTATACTCGTTTTTTTGCTTATATTTCATGAATCCATCTTCGTTTTTGGGATTTGATTGATGATTTCAAAGTGAAATTGAGGGATTAGGGCTTGAGTTTAAGAGACCTTTAAGGATTAATTTGAAGGGTCAAACGAGCTTTGATTTTAGTGTTCTTTATATGTACAGACTCGTGAGATGACGAAGAACATTTTGGTATAAAAATTTCTGATTTTCGGGACGTGGGTCCGGGGTCGGGTTTTGACCGGTTTCGGATTTTGTGCTTAAAATCAATACTTTTCAATTGGAATTTGTTCCTTAAGCATAAATTGATGATAAAAATCTGAACTTGGTAGATTTGGAGCCTTCGGAAGTTGATACGAGGGGCAAGCGTATTGCGGAATAGTTTTCGGGCTAGTTTTGAGGTAAGTAATGTCTTTAAATCCCTCAGGATATGAAACCCCAGACTATGCACCCTTTCACGGGTTTTGAAATGCAAAGGTTGAAACTTTAGAAATATCTTCCCATTTAGGCGACTATTGAGTTTCTAAACCGACTTTTAAGCCTATGCTTAATTAGTATTTTATTATGATATGATTTGGGCTGTACGCCGTGTTTGGGGCCTAGTGCCGATCTGTTTTCCCCTTGGGGGTTGTGTTTACTATATTTTCCTCACTGATTTTCCACTCAGTATTTTCCTGATAAATTGTTTTGACACTCAAAGTATTTTGATACTATTTATTGAAAAATGAAACATTGTTTTGGGGTCGAGAACCCGGTATGTTTATGGCCTGAAGGGAAAATTGAGAGTGTCTGACTGAGTGAAGTTGTGGGCCTATATTGTGAGGATGTTATGATATGAGTGAGGTTGGGGGCCTATATTATAAGTGGTTTATGCCATGATGTGGCTTGTTATAGCGCTTGGGCTGTAGGAGCCCCTCCGGAGTCTATACATACCCCCAGTGAGCGCAGGTACCTAATGAGTGATGCCCGCGGGGCTTATGCTGAGTGACTGCGAGGATGCCTAATGGGCTGATACTGAGTGACTGTGAGGATGCCTGATGGGCTGACATTGAGTGATGGTGAGGATGCCTGATGGGCTGATACTGAGTGACTGTGAGGATGCCTGATGGGCTGATACTGAGTGACTGTGAGGATGCCTGATGGGCTGATATGGAGTGATGGTGAGGATGCCTAATGGGCAATGGTTACGATAAATGATTTTAGCCCGAGGGGCAGTTTTATGAAGAATTTTTACTGAGTTTTCGTACTATGAGTTACTTCGTTTTCAAACTGGTTTTTACGGAGAACTTTACTGAGATATACTAATATTACACTTATTTCAAAGGATTTCTGGAAACTGATTTCGAACTTATGTATTTGATGAATACTACCTGGTGACTTGGTGTTTTACTGGCTTTTGCAAATTTGTGCATCATTACTGTGTGTTTTATAATTCTTATACTGTTATTTATTTTCATTACTACTGAGTTGGCGTACTCATAAAGACTCCTTGTGCCTCTGTGCACAGATCCAGGTGACAGTTCGGAGCAATAGTTGTCTTTGCTCGTAGCAGCAGTTCACGGGATTTCGAGGTAGCTGTCCAGCTCACAGCTTCTTCAATTCCCTTTCTTATTTAGTTTTAGCACTTAATTCAGAGACATATATTATAGTTTTAGCAGAGTTAGATTTATTTATTCTTAGATGCTCATGACTATTGACTCCAGTCTTGGGAGGTTTGTTAGAGTTATTAGACTACTATTGGGACGCTAAGACTTAATAACATTATGATATGCTATGTTTTGTTGCTTATCATTTAATTGTGAACTCTTATAATTGAACAAATGTGTAGTAATGTGATGGTTGGCTAGCCTAGCTCCACGATAGTCGCCATCACGGCCTGTTAGGATTTGGGATCGTGACAAGTTGGTATCAGAGCACTAGGTTACATAAGACTCAACAGTCATGAGCAAGTTCAGTAGAGTCTTGCAGATCGGTTCGGAGACGTCTGTACTTATCTTCGAGAGGCTGCAGAACCCTTAGGAAACATTCAACATTCTTTAATTCTTATCGTGTGAATCCATTTATTCAGCCAAAAGCTTAACTCTTTGAATTCCTTTCACATATTCGAATCGCACGCGAGCGGTTGGTATCAATTGTGCGTCAGCGGCTTGTGACTTCCATGGGTGAGATGTGATTTTTAACATGTTAATAATGGGCCAGTCTGAAGGACTTGAGGTCGGATTTTGTCTGTGGCTTGAGTACTGAGATTTCATTTGGGGGAGCACATGTGTTGAGGGACTTATATGTTTATTTGTGTCCTTATTGATGGAACTTTGTGACTAGATGACTACATGGTGAGTGTGATCGGATAGTTAGATGTATTCAGGTTGTCTGATGGTGACCAAAATGAATTGGCGGGAGATGTGGCAAGAACCATTGATTATTTGACTTCTGTATTGAGTTAGAATATGGCTTCGAGTTATGAGTATTGAAGGACCTCTCATGTAGTTTAGTTGTGGAGTGAAGTGGGTTTTCCTGTTATGTTCTGAGTTCTTGTGATGTCTTTTGAGCTGACCAAGGCCCCAGTAGCGTCTATGTATTTGATTGTCGGTGTATTCAGCCGTGTTATAACTCCTTGTTATTGTATTTATTGATGGCATCATGCCGTACTCTCGTAGCCGTGGATAGCATACTCGACATTTGATGATGGTATTACAAGGATATAGGGAGGAGAAGGTTTGTGTGAAGTTCTCCAAGTGTGAATTGTTGGCTCAGTTCAGTAGCATTCTTGGAACCCGTGGTGTCCAGTGAAGGTATCTATGTGGTCAGACGAGTGTGAGTAGAGCTTCCAGAAGCTCAAGAATTCCTTGGCCACAGCTCCAGTGTTAGTGTTGCCATCAACTTCCGATTCTTATACCGCTTAATGGGATGTCTCGAGGGAAGGCAGTAGGTGTGTTCTAATATATGAAGGTATAGTGATTGCGTGATCGCTATGATTTTCGAAAGTGTATAGGGAGATAACATTTTGAGATTAAGCAGGTAGGGGTATCTCCTGTGGGTTGTCCTGAGGTGTGTGACCTTTATGTTTATCTGTAGTAAGTTCTCTCTATCAGTAAATGATGTATGTTGAGTTTAGATCGCTTGTGGGAGTTGGCATGACCATTACAATGGTGGATGCGAGATTTGCATTTGATTTGAGTGTTAGATGATTTGGGTCATATAAGCTTATGGAGGATTTAGTTGAAACTCACCACAGCATGGTGGCAGTGATAGTGTATGGGCATCGTGAGTTATTGTTATTTGGATCTTTGGCTTTGAGCCAAGTTGGGGAGTCCACTAGTGGTAAGTTGATTACACGATTAGGTGTTGTAATGGTTTCGGTTCGAAGTATGTTGGTGAATCAGTTATGACCTACAGAGGTGGAGTCTGGGAGTGACTCGAGTAATGGAATTTACTAAATGATTAAGTTGTACTGGTAAGTGTAGTGTGTGCAATGTATGAGTTTGCTTGTTGCTTCAATGGTGTGGATTACTTTCCTAGTATGTGGATTGCAAGCGTGGTCAGGTCGTTCTGTTTACTTGGTTAGTGTAATTGAAATTGCATAGAGTAAATGACGTTCGAGAATTGTTCGGACGGATTCAAGGTTATATGTAGCGATCGAGGATCTTCAAGGTGTGGAAAGGGCTAGAACTGAGATTTACGGGGAAGGTGTCAAGGCTTGTGGTGTATATGCATTATCATGGATTCTATCCATCAGTATCAGGAAAGTGAAGACAATGACTTTAAATTCGCAGGAAGTCTCTTCAGGGTAAGTATTTCTAATGGGGTGCTTTTGGGGGATATTTGTGGGAGTACTCAGCGGCTTATGAGCCTTAGACTGTATATTTTATGCTCGGGTTTCGTGCGGTGAGTCTGGATTGAGAATTGCGGTATTATGGCAAGAAGAAGTATCAATTCGAAAGTAAGTTTGAAGGAACTTGAATGAATAGGACAGCTTTGTAGTAGGTCGGATCGACATGATAAATGATAAGGGATATGGTTAGTTCTGTGGGTGTTATGAAGTAATGAGTTGTTACAGGTGTTTCTTAGCAATTCTCTTGGGATTTGGTGGCATGCGTAGCTTGGTTGAGTTAGAAGGATTCAGTCCTGGCGGTTTGGTGTTGTACAAATGTGACTTGGGAGTTCTTGATGGTTTCTACCACGGTTAGAGATGTATATTTCTACTGGCGTGAGGGCCATGTGACGTATAGAGATTTTGCTTCTAGATGGGATCAACTAGAAAGTTCTTAGCTAGTTGGGTACGTAGTTGTTTATTACTAGGAAGGGAGCATGAAGTTCTCATATTTATCATAGGATTGCATGGCGTATGCGGTATTTTGTGTATAGTGGAGAGTGGCATATGCGATGTCACGGTTCAGTTCTGGAAGGAAGGTCAGAACTGGTAGTTTCAGATGACTAGGTAGGTGATACCACCATTGGGTGGCTTGATGAGGGTATACATTCCAGAAAAGGCAATGTGTTTGAATAGGGGTGCTTCATTGGTGTTACGACGCTCTCTTGTTGGATCGACTGCTGATATTCAAGGTATCTTGGTGACATAGAGGAATTATGGGGGTATCCCCCGTGGAATGATTGAGCATCAGGGATGTGTTACATATTTGAGTGGTGGAATTGGGATCAGATATGGTAATTGGTGCGCCTCATGGATTTTGAGACTGGGAGTTCTCATGAACAAGTTATTTTGTGGTTGTAGACCGTGAAGATGCGAGCAATGTTAGTCAGATGTAAGCTATGTTCCATGACTCAGTCATTGTGAACTTTCGGAGAGTTATCTATCTATTGTGGGTGACCATAGATGATTTAGAGTTATTGATAGGCCTGGTATGGGTGTGTGTGTGTTTTGCAATAGGTCAGAATTGTTGACTCCGAATTGCTATGGTTGAGAGATGTACCATTTGATTGTCATTGAGCTAATTCGTGTTTTAGAGTGATCTATGGGTTGCCTTTCGGTGTTTCGAGGAGTGGTGATCATTGGTTATATGTACATAGGGTGCGGTTCTATAAGGGCTTTATAGCGAGGATTGAGTACGGTAAGTAAATGGGATGTTGCTCGGTGAGATGTATAGGTTATGTTCTTTCTGGTTCGGGTGGTATGGTATCGTCCGATTTCCCTGTGGTTATGGCAATACATTTTGAGTACTTGATGTCGAATTTCTCATGGTTATTGATTTTGAGCAAGGTGGCTTGAAGTATTTCACGTGGTCCAGCAGTTGGATGGGATCACGCCTTGTAGCGGAGTTAAGTGGATGTATGATCCTTGGTATCGAATTCGCGTGTTATGATCTCACGATGTATACCAGTCTTTTAGCATGATGCGGTGTGGTAAGTGTTAGCTTCAGGATAGTCCTCTCGTATGAGTTCTTTATTTTATAAATTGAGGTTTTGGGATGTTATTTTTGAGCGCACGAGTTGCACAAGTTATGGCTATGGATGGTATTGATGCTGATCGGACGAATGGTTGCTGGTTTCTACGTGTTTCTTCAATCATCGGTAGTATATGGAAGTGTTAGAGCGATGCATTATTTTTATAAGAGGGTATGTACAGTATTGAGTTGTTTGAGCAGCTATGGTGATTAGGAGCTATCGCTATGGGTGCTTGAGTCATGCGATATATTATTTGATTTCATATTGGGTTACGGATATGGCTTGATATAGCGTGGTCAGACTATTTCAGCTTATAGTCGCGGAAATTTGATCTTGCAAATTATTTCAAAAGTGGAAACTTGGTTCTAAGGTTTATGGGTCAAGATTGGATTTTGAAATTTTAACTGTGTTGTGCTATTAGACGAATATGGGGTAAGGTGACGTGGGATTACCTCCGAATATGTGCATGGTAGGTTACACGACAATTTTGGTGGTTTTCGAACAACTCTGGACACGTTCAAGGACGAACATATGTTTAAGTGGGGGAGAATGTAACGACCCGATTGGTCGTTCCTTAGAATTTGCATTATTATTGTTGTTATTTCCATGTCATAGGTTGGTTATATTGTTTATGATGTGTTAGATTCGGTTGGCTCGGGTTTAGAATGGTTGTAGTGAGAATTGAGACATTTAGTCTCTAAAAATAGCCTTATAGTTGGAAAAGTCAACTGAGAGTTGACTTATGGGTAAACAACCTCGGAATGCGGATTTTATGGCTCAGAAAGCTTCGTTAGATTATTTTAGACTTAGGAGTGTGTCTGGATTGTAAATTGGAGGTTCGTGGTAGAATTAGGCTTGAATTGGCGAAAGTTGGAAATTTAGAAGTTCTTAGGCTTGAATTCGACGTAGATCTGTTGTTTTGGGTGTTCCGAAGGTTCGACTAAATTCAAGTTATGTAATGGGACTTATTAGAATATTTGTGTGGGGTTCCAAGGAGCTCGGGTGAGTTTTGGATAGGTTTGGGCTACGTTGTGCTCGTTTTTCTTATGCTTCGGCGTCGTTTCTTCAAGCATAAATGATATCATATTAAACAAATGAGCTCCGATTATTTTTTTAATAAATAATTAGATTCGTATCATAATTACGGACCCGTAGCAAAAAGAATCGTCGAATTTGGACATCGTATGAGGATTTTATGGCGATTTTACCAAGGTTGCCAGAATTTTCAAGTTAATTACGAATTTGCCCCTGACGGCGTATTAAAAACCTACACTATTTGCAAATCTTAAAACTTACATATCTCCTTCATTATAAGGTCAAATTGAGTGATTCAAAATTCTAAATTGATTGGAATTTCACAAGGAATCTACTGGAAGCATAAACCGTGAGTTTTGGGATTGTTTGACATGAGAATAGAGGCAGAATAGCTGGAGAAACAAATATACAAAACAAGGGTTTGTTCTTTCGGTCATATCTTGAGTTGGGGAGCTCGGATTTGGGCGATTTTCGAAGCAATTTTTACCATATGGATTGGGTTAAGTGTTCTCTACTCATTTTTTTGCTTATATTTCATGAGTCCATATTCGTTTTTGGGATTTGATTGATGATTTCAAAGTGAAATTGAGGTATTAGGACTTGAGTTTAAGAGACCTTTAGGGATTAATTTGAAGGGTCAAACGAGCTTCAATTTTAGCGTTCTTTATATGTACAGACTCGTAAGATGACGAAGAACATTTTGGTATAAAAATTTCTGAGTTTCGGGACGCGGGTCTGGGGGTCGGGTTTTGACCGATTTCGGGTTTTGTGCTTGAAATCAATACTTTTCAATTGAAATTCGTTCCTTAAGCATAAATTGATGAGTAAAAATCTGAACTTGGTAGATTTGGAGCCTTTGGAAGTTGATACGAGGGGCAAGCGTGTCGCGGAATAGTTTTCAGGCTAGTTTTGAGGTAAGTGATGCCTTTAAATCCTGTCCTGAGGGTATGAAACCCAGGACTATGCACCCTTTCACGGGATTTGAAATGCAAAGTTTGAAATTTTGGAAATATCTTCCCATTTAGGCTACTATTGAGTTGATAAACCGACTTTTAAGCCTATGATTAATTAGTATTATTTTGTTATGATATGATTTGGGTTGTAACCCGTGTTTGGGGTCTAGTGCCGATCTGTTTTTCCCTTCGGGGTTGTGTTTACTATATTTTCCTCACTGATTTTCCACTCAGTCTTTTCCTGATAAATTGTATTGGCACTCAAAGTATTTTGATACTATTTATTGAAAAATGAAACACTGTTTTGGGGTCGAGAACCCGGTATGCTTATGGCCTGAAGGGAAAATTGAGAGTGTCTGACTGAGTGAGGCTGCGGGCCTATATTGTGAGGATGCTATGATATGAGTGAGGCTGCAGGACTATATTATGAGTGATTTATTCCATGATGTGGCTTGTTATAGCGCTTGGGCTGTACGAGCCCCTCCGGAGTTTGTACACACCCTTAGTGAGCGCAGGTACCTAATGAGTGATGCCCGCAGGGCTTATGCTGAGTGATTGCGAGGATGCATGATGGGCTGATACTGAGTGACTGTGAGGATGCCTGATGGGCTGACATTGAGTGATGGTGAGGATGCTTGATGGGTTGATAGCCTGATACTGAGTGACTGTGAGGATGCATGATGGGCTGATATGGAGTGATGGTGAGGATGCCTGATGGGAAATGGTTACGATAAATGATTTTAGCCCGAGGGGAAGTTTTATGAAGAATTTTTACTAAGTTTTCGAACTATGAGTTACTTCGTTTTCAAACTGGTTTTTACGGAGAATTTTACTGAGATATACTGATATTACACTTGTTTCAAAGGATTTCTGGAAACTGATTTCGAACTTATGTATTTGATGAATACTACCTGGTGACTTGGTGTTTTACTAGCTTTTGCGAATTTGTGAATCTGTACTGTGTTTTATAATTCTCATACTGTTATTTATTTTCATTACTACTGAGTTGGTGTACTCATAAAGACTCCTTGTGCCTCTGTGCACAGATCCAGGTGACAGTTCGGAGCAATAGCTGTCTTTGCTCGTAGCAGCAGTTCACGGGATTTCGAGGTAGCTATCCAGCGTCCACAGCTTCTTCACTTCCCTTCCTTATTTAGTTTTAGCACTTGATTCAGAGACATATATTATAGTTTTAGCAGAGTTAGATTTATTTATTCTTAGATGCTCATGACTATTGACTCCAGTCTTGGGAGGTTTGTTAGAGTTATTAGACTACTATTGGGACGTTAAGACTTAATTACATTATTCTATGCTATGTTTTGTTGCTTATCATTTAATTGTAAACTCTTATAATTGAACAAATGCGTAGTAATGTGATGGTTAGCTAGCCTAGTTCCATGATAGGCGCCATCATGGCCTGTTAGGATTTGGGGTCGTGACAGTTTACATATATATATATATAAATGGTCAAATCCCTAATTTTGAAATGTTCAATATTGCCCAGTGATTTCTTAATTGCGATCGCGCAAATAGCATCGCGATTGCGAAGAACAACTTCGCTTCCTCATACTTTAACCCTACGCGAATGGGTAACAACACACGCGAATGTGATGCACTGGATGCTCGAACCTACGCGATCGTGATTGTCCTCATGTGACCACGAAGAGTAACACTCAAACTCCACTGTTGCCTCCCTTCTTTTCCGCGAACGCGGCCTAGCCTACGCGTTCGCGATGCACAGCTTGCTAATCCTAGTGATCGTGTCTTCAACTTCGCGAACGCGAAGAGCAACCTTAGCTGGCCTCTCAGATGACCTACGTGATTGCGAGATCTCCCTCGGGAACGCGATGAAGAAAAATGTCTGCAACAACACCAGAAAATCTGATGTTTTCCTAAGTCGAAAAATGGTCCGTTAAGTACCCGAAACTCACCCGAGGCCCTTGGGACCTCAACCAAACATACAAACCAATCCTAAAACACCATACGAACTTAGTTGAGCCTTCAAACCACATCGAACAACATCAAAAACATGAATTACATACGGATTCAAGCCTAATGAACTTTGAAAATTTTAAATTCTACAAACGATGTCGAAACATATCAAATCTCGTCCGAATGACCTCAAATTTTACACACAAGTCAAAAATGACACTATGAACCTATTCCAATTTCCAGAATTCCATTTTGAACCCGATATCAAAATTTCCATTACTGACCAAAATCGCCAAAATTCTAACTTTTGCCAATTCAATCCTAATTCTACTACGGACCTCCAAATCACATTCCGGACGCGCTCCTAAGTCCAAAATCACCTAACAGAGCTAATAGAACGATCAAAATTTTAAATCCGAGGTCGTTTACACACAAGTTGACATCCGGTCGACTTTTCCAACTTAACCTTCCAATTAAGAGACTAAGTGTATCAATTCACTCCGAAAACCCAAAATGAACCCTCCCGACAAGACACAATAGCAGAAATAGATACGGAGGAAGCAGTTAATAGGGGATCGGGGCTCTAACTCTCAAAACGAACGGTCGAGTCATTACAGATTCACACCCACCAATCACAATAGCTTATATTTTGCTAAAAAATAGAGTTCACCCCCAAAAGATAATTTCTTTATCTTGGCATACCCAATTTTTTTTCAAATTAATATTACCTAAACCATGAAATAAAAAACATAGATAAAGCACCATGAATTATTAGGAATTAGAAACACAATGCAAAAATTAAGAGTGATATTTGCCGAAACCAAATATACCAGATATAGCAACAAATAGCATAGAACATAGGAAACCACACAAATTACAGCAAAACCAAAGAATACATAATCAAATTTATAAAATTATAGAGTCTAATATGAAGCCATTAATCAAACCAATTTAAAGTTAGATAAAGCAATGCAGTTGATAACTTGATAAGTAGTAGAGTTTGGGCGTTGTGGCTACACTCAATTTTTTCATTGCTTTTTATAGATGTAATTTTTTAACCTAAGTATGGATTTTATTTAGATTTAATAGTAAAAACTTAATTTCAAATAAGCAAAAGTAACTTGGAATGTATTATAACTTTCGCTAACTTCAAATAAGGAAAAGTAACATGTGGTGTGGTTATTTTACAAAGTTTAAATAAGGAAAGAATTTAGTAAAAGAATATTATTTGATTAAAAAGTTTTTAATATTAGAAAATTATGAAATGACTATTTAACTCAATATGAAATCTATTTTTAAAGGGCAAAAAAGGCGAACGACATATCGCTAATAAGGACCTTCGTGCTTTTAATATAACTAGCTTAAGTGTACGTGTGTTGCACGTGTGTATAATGTCANAATATGTTAAGTTGTATCTCACCGAACATCTCTTTATGATACATTTTATTTTATATTATTTCATTCTTATTTATTTAAGCTTACATTTTAACTAATTTAGTTTTAGCATTATATTATAGCCGATTTTACTCTATCTTTTGGATTCTTTCATCTTTGATAGTATTTTATAAAAACAAATTTATGTACTTTAATATTTGTGTAAACTTGCAAAATTATTTTACTTATAAGACGAATTTTGAAAAGGAATGAAATTGGATTATTTTGCTAATTAATTCATTCAAATAATTTTTTAATTACTTAATCCAAACACTTAATCATTTATTCTCAACATTAAAAAATACTTATTTTTTGAGGATGCAAATTCTTTATATTAGCTCAAATCAAAATTTAAATATTTAATAATAATTATACTTATATCCACAATAAATTATATTTTCAAGCGGTAAAATATTAAAATTTTGCACTTTAATACCTTTTAAATTTGATATTATTGTTCACCTAAAATTTAGCACAATGAAACAATCTAGAATAAAAAAAGTTGTAATTAGAGACGGCATAAAATTTTGGTATATTTAGTCATAATTTAGGTTTGATAATTATAAAAGGTATAATATTTTTGTTTAAAGCTCTAAATATAAGGATTTCAACTTAGTTCAAACAAGAAAAAGATTTAATGAGTAAATATACAAATTTATTTCATCTTCTAAATATTAGAAAAGTAAATCAAATGATAATTTTGTCTAATATGAAATCTATGTTTAAAGGATAGAACGAACGATATTTTTACTAAAGAGTTTTTAAATAAAAAATTCACGTAAATTCACATTATTGTGGCAGGATGCCTCGTGAGTTTTTCAAAGATGACCTTTTTTTTTTAACATAATAAGCCTTAAAAGATTTAAGAAGTTTAGTAACATAAAAGAATTATAATCATGTTACATAGTTCAAATAACAAAAAATCCAATATATTAATTCTAAAATCCAATATATTAGTAATTAATATATATGTCAAAGAAGGAACTTTTAATAGGAAACTTTCCTAATGTAAATCGTTCATGGTATAAAATTTAATAGTCTTCGTAAACATAAAAGGATAGACTTAATACTCCTAACCATATTGGAGTCCTACCATATGACCCAAAAAAAAAACCCTACGAGACTTTCCTAGTTTGAAATTCTAGAACTAAAGGGAAATTAAAATCAAATTTCTAAAGTTTAGAAAAATAATTAATGACTATTCCTAAATAATAGGGAGTTAATTAAAGGATTATTCTTAAATATTTAAAGAAATAGTCAAATGACTATTTTGTACAATATGAACTCTATTTTAAATTTTAAAAAGGTAAAAAAGATGAACGATATTTCGCTAAGGACATTCGTGCTTTTACTATAATGTTAGTCTTAGTGTATGAGCATTGCACATGTAACCCACATATTATATTTGTTTCAAGAAAAGCTTATTTACTTTCTTTAGACCTAAAATCTATATCTATATATTATGAAAAGGAGAGGACAAAGCCCTCTACTTAAGTCAAGTGTCAAAACAAAATGTCAACATATGTCAAGTTTTCTGACAAAACTCCAATAAATTTGGAGATTCAAAAAATTCTGAAAATAAAGAAAAAACTTACCAATTCAGTTATTCACAACTTTGATCCACATTTTTGGGCAAAACTTTTTTACTGAAAATAAATATAGTTACTCCCACTCCAAGAAATAGACTATAATTCCAATTCCAATTCCAATTTCAGTTCGCACGTTTTTTATTTATTAAAAACTTGAAATTCAACTAAAAAAATATTTGTACACATAATTTTACATAGAAATAAGAAAGGAAAAAAAACACCACGATCCTCTTTCCAAACGTGGGCATTAAAACCTAACTCCATAACTTAGAAACTGTCTCCTATGCTATCCTCCTTTTATTTTCTTTTCCATTCCCTTTTTTCTCTGCTTAAAATATAGAATTTTGCAAATATGGCTATAACACTTCATCGAATCAGTCAAATTTCAAGCAAATCGATGCAATCTCAAAGTTAGATTCGTTCGAATAGGAAAAATCCCGAATCGTTTCAAGTCTGAAATAGCATATTCCATAGAGTTGATTTTACAAGATGGAAAGGTAACATTTCAACTGGTTTATGGATAAATTGTCCATAATAAACTGTACTAATAATAAAATAAAATATTTATAATATAAGAACGAAAGTTAAATTGGAGAGTAGTTTCAATTGTCCATTCAAATTGAAGAGTAGTTTCAAGTTGGAGTCTTTAACTTATTTTAAAATAAAAAACTAAAATTACAAAAAAACCGCCAATTCAAAATTTCTTTTTTCTTAATAATAATTTTTGTTTTCCTTTTTAAAAATAAATCCCTCTCATTAAGCGAAGTGGCATCATAAGAAAAAACCACATGGCATAAGTAGTTAATAATTGGTTATTTAGTTAATACTACGCAATTGGTTATTATTTTTGAATTTAAATATCTATAAAATAATAACATAAAATATTTATAATATAAAAATAAAAATTAAATTGGAGAGCAGTTTCAATTGTCCAATTGTCCATTCAAATTAGAGAGTAGTTTCAAGTTGGAGTCTTTAACTTATTTTAAAATTAAAAAACTAAAATTACAAAAAAAAAAATGCCAATTCAAAATTTATATTTTCTTAATAATAATTTTTGTTTCCTTTTTAAAAATAAATTTTTTTATTTATTCATAAAATATTATTGAGAATAATAAAATAAAATATAAAAATATTTATCTTCTATTATATTAGCTATATTAAAAAATAAAGATAAAAAAGTAACTACTCATTCAAATTGAGGAATGGTTTCAAGTTGGAGTTTAAAAGTTATTTTAAAATATTATTATTATTATTATTATTATTATTCTCAATAATA
>ML358552.1:0-26939 GCA_005239505.1 Nicotiana paniculata | reverse complement strand
TTATACCTATGCTGGTGAGAGGTAGCAGGTACGTAGTGAATTAATTAGTCGAGGTGCATGCAAGTTAGCAGGTATTTGGTGAATTAGTTAGTCGAGGTGCATGCAAGTTGACCTCGATAACAATAGTTCTAAATAAGAGAAAAGAAGAAAAATATCAATCCCACTCCCCGGCTCTTAGCTGCCTTTAATAAAATATTAAGAAAATGAAAATGATGGATCAGAATCAACGAGGAACAGAATCCAGGGAACTCTTTCCTTACCAGAAAGCCAGTCTCGCAAAGTTCCATTGGACATGAACTCATAAACCAGCATCTGCAAATGCATAAACAGGAAGACACTAATTTATTCACTTTATAACTACTCGAGTTTCTGAATGCATCAACAGGAGATGAGTACTTTTACACTAAGGGAAAGAGCCAAATAAAGTGGAAAGGATGACAAAGAATCCAGTATAGTGGATAAAAAGCAGAACACGTGCAAATCATAACAAAAGTTCACAATTTGGAGAAATTCTGATATTATTTACTATGTAATTTGCACACTCGGAAGCCTGACATGTGAAATATTTCTAGAAATGATTTCAGGGCATATACTTAAAGAAATCTGAGAACTAATGACTCGTCGTTCATAGGAAAAGTTTGCAAACTAGCGAGCCTGAACACAGATGATGGGAGAAAACGATCTACATGATCAATTGCATGATAATGAGTGGATTGATCATACCTGTTCTCCTTCTTCATCACAGTATCCTAGCAACGAAACTAGATTTCGGTGATGTAACCTTGATAACAGCGATATCTCTGTCAAGAATTCCTTTTGCCCTTGTAGCGACCCTTCTTTTGCTCGTTTGATAGCAACGATTGTTTTGTCAGCTAAAACTCCCTTAAAGACAGTCCCATATCCTCCTTCCCCAACTTGATTTGAGTTATCAAAGTTGTTAGTGGCAATATTCATTTCTCTGAAAGTGAAGCTTTTAATGCCATCCATTTTTATAGAGAGCCTTGAGGCTGGAATTAAGATATTAAACCTTATAAGCTTCGTCAGTAAAAGAGTCGAAAGAAACATATTCGTATATAGTAAAGGTAAATCTTCCCAAATGAGAGAACTTACATAAACGTTTCCTAGATGATAAGATGCTTTGGTATTTGGCATGTTGTCTTTTGATTAACACAGCGATAATTGTTGAAACAAATGCAGCAAAAACACCTGCTACAATTGCAGCTATCAAAGCACCTTTGCTTTTATGTTTAGCTTGAATATCAGGAGTCACTGCAGCAACACACGGATCCGCATAATTAAACTCAATCGAGGAATCATTTAAAGTTGGACTAGAGATACATTGAAGCTATGAAAACTTACAGTACGAATAAGGTCCCAGCAGAGTGAAGTTAAGAAGCTCATAAGGTCCGAAAAGGTCAACTACACTGATATCCCAAGATGAGAAAAGCTCACTGATACGAATGACCTCACTTTTATTAAATGTACTGACACCAACTGCTGGGAAAACCTTCAAGTGCATTCGGAGACGAGGTCCTTCTTCCCAAGAACTTGATTCAATCAACATTTGGTAAAGGTCCAAATGAAGATCACTAGTCATATACAGCAAAAAATAGTGCACATATGGATCAAAGTAAGAAAAACTAGGACTTTTCAGCCGCCATCCAACTCTTAGAGGTGAGGCACAAGAGCAAGGAACAGGTGATGTTGGGACATATTCATAATAGTTATCCTTAGGGCATGCATGAATAGGACAAGAGCCATTTACATTCGTCGAGTTACTTGTCTCATGTTCAGCTCTGGCTTCAGAACCACAGAACTTAATGATGTTTCTTACATTCTCATTGCTGCACACAGGATTTCCCTGCAACCTAAAAATTGTCTGATAATGTTAGGAGCAGAAGAATTGCCAAAAGTTAGCAGAAATCACTTACTGAGGTTAATATCCTTTAATCATTGAAGAATCAACCTAAATAGCCATCCGCCCAACCGTGTAAACTAAAAATAATCCGCGGACAGAGGCGAACCTATGCAATCGGAGGGGTCACCGGCACCCGTAATGTTCGGCAAAAATTCCATATATACATGTATATGTCTTTAGAAAATAGTGATATATTAATAGTGGACACCCAATATACAAAGCAGATTTTGGTTGAATAAAAAAGTGCACCCCCCGACATTCAAATCCTGGATCCGCCTCTATCTGAGAATGTATAATATGTGTATAACTGTATATATTCAATCTATAATCTATGTATACCGGCTAGGAATAGTAAACGGTGAATCCGGTCTGCTATTTGTGTAAAGATTCCTTTATTATCGAAATGTGGAGATGAAGTGACAGTGAGATCATACAATGAGTAATCAATAGAATCTCGCAAGTTTTCTCATTGAATATGGAAAGGAAAACCATACCTTAGAGTGACATTCGGAGGAGGTTCAAGAGTACCCGAAATGTCTGAAAGTGAATTATTCCGAAGATCACTAGGTTTGCAAAGAAGATAGAAGGGTTAGAAAACTCCCCCATAAAATCCAGACTTCTGTGAAAAAGTTCATTCCTGAAGTAAATGATAGTACTATTTAATATCACAAATTTGATGTTACGATTTGGCATCAAATCTTACATCACAAGTCTGGAAGTTGAAGTAATCTTCTTTTGCCAAATGTCGGTAGAAAAGGAACCATTCAAAAGATTGTTCTCCACTGACCTGTGACAAGGTCGTCCAGTCGATTCTTTATACTTAAAATTGAGTTACAAAATACTAAAGAGATAATATTGCAGGACACAGTAAAGATCCTCACAGTTTCTGCAAAGAAGGAAGAGATGAAAAGCTCTTCAGAATAGATCCATCAAGACGATTGTATGACAGAATACTGCATTATGAATTTGTACGACGCATTAGATGAGGACGGATGGACAGGAAAAATACAGAGAAATAATGAACTAAAAATATGGCTGAAATGAGGCACTAGATATATGAAGAAATCATGTAGCAAGAAAACGCGGAGTATACATAGTTGTCATATTGTTGGAAAGCTTATTCTGAGGTATTGATCCAGACAGTTGATTCCAGCTGAGATCACTGTATAAACAGTAAGCAGGAAGTTAAACATTTCAGAAGATTTTTTTTAGTCAAATAATCATGAAGCAAGAAGTATAGGGAAGTAGAAGAAACTATTGTAAACTTGAACTTACAGATAGCTTAGGTTCTGTATTCTGCTAAGATCAGGAATGGATCCTTGCAACTTGCAATTTCTGAGACTTCTGCAATATTAACAGAAGCATTGCATCTCCATTTGAGTAGGTGCAATAGGATTCAACTTTACGTCTTATTCTATCTAACCGATCCATCATAATAAGATGTACTAAACATTCTCTTTCATATACATTATCCAATATATGCATGTAAATTTAGACTACTCACGGCAGACATAAAAAAAGGCAGCCCAGTGCACAAGATATCCTGCTTTCACGCAGGGTCCATGGAAGGGCTACACCCTAGGAGGTGTGATGTAAACGGCCAAACCTAATGCAAGTATTAGTGGCTGCTTTCATGGCTTGAACCCATGACCTATAGGTCACACAGAGGCAACTTTAACGTTACTCTAAGGCTCCCCCTCACGGCAGACATAACAGTTTCAAAATTTGATAAAGACAGTAAACAATTTCTAAATCGCACGTAATATTAGACAGGAGGAAGAAGCATTTGAAATTTTAAAGGCGCATAGCACAAATTTAATCATCAAGTCACCTCCCTCATTGTCTAGTAGCTACAAATACTATGCTAGTCCTTCAAATGTAAAACTAAATAATGATGTGCCATAGAGATAAATTAACCTCGTCTGGTCAAGTGAAAAACTAAAAGAAGGAAAAGAGGATAAGAAAAGAACAAAAGAGAAAAACATGTTCAAGGAGCACTTACAGTTTCACTAATGATGAAATGTTTCCATAAGAAGCTGGAATCTCGGAACGGGTGAAATTGTTGTTATCAAGTTGGCTGCATAAGAAAATTCAGAAAGAGAGTTGCTTGTCAAGATACAGTTATACCTCTTAAGAAAAATACAGCTGATCAAAGTCACCCATGAGGTTCAATAAATGCATATCATCAGTGACGGACGCACATGATGGCAAGCGGGTTCAGCTGAACCCACTTCGTCAAAAAATAATATTGTGTATATGTATAAACGATTAAAGTTGCATAAATTTTAATAATTTGAACCCACTTGACAACTACTAATTTACGACTAAAGTTATAGACTTCTAATATTGAACCCGCTTGCACAAAATCTTGGGTCCGCCACTGCATATCATGTGTGTGTGTAGGGACTTACATTATCCGAATAGACGGAAATGCTGAAAACTCGGGAGGAAGGTATCCTGAAAGATTATTATTGTCCAAAAGCCTGTTGACATAAAAGTATCATCACAAAAACATTACTCCATTAGTTTACGGGCAAAAACAGATAAAGTTATTCTAAATTTATGAAAATAACAACAACAACAACAAACCGAATATATTCCCACGGGTGGGGTCTGGAGAGGGTAGTATGTACACAGACTTTACCTCTAGCTTGTGAAGGTAGAGAGACTATTTCCAATAGACCATCGGCAAACGTGTTCTAAGAAAGAGAAGCTAAGAAGAATCTCTTCCATTAACTTACAAGTGAATCAGAGTGGAGATATTGGAAAGCTCTTTAGGGATTTGACCACTTAATGAGTTGTTGTTGAAGTGGCTGCGGACACAAGATATGTTCACATAAGATAAACAAAGATAAAACCTTAGACTTCTTCCAATTTTCATAACAATCAAAATGAGTTGCACTCACATATGTTGCATACTATTTAAATGGGAAAAGGATTTAGGAATGCTCCCAGATATCTGGTTCTGGTCTATCTGGAATATTCTCAGGTTCCAGAGATATCCAAGCTGATCAGGTAAAGATCCTGAAAATCGGTTTCCGTTCAAGAGCCTACATCAACATAATTGCACTTGGATCAAAACAATGGACAATGTTTTAGAACATATTCTTCACAAGCGTTAGGCTTTAAAGGGCAACCCAGTCCAGTAAGCTCCCGCTATTCGCGGGTTCCGGGAAAGGGCTGGACCACAAGGGTCTATTATACGCAGCCTTACCCTGCGCAAGAGGTTGTTTCCACGGCTTGAACCCGTGACCTCCTAATCACATGGAAGCAACTTTACGAGTTACGCCAAGGCTTCCCTTCATTAGGCTTTAACATTAGTAAATCAAGATGGAACCAAATGAAAAGAGGAACTGAATTCCATTCAACTTACAGAAGTTTCAAAGACTTGACGTTTCCAATCTCCCCCGGTACACTTCCAGTCAAATCATTCCACATGAAATTCCTATGAGAAAGAGAATTATAAATATAATATTAAGTTGCATATATAATAGAAAAATAAGTTAAAAATTCCATTTTGTTATTACATATCTGAATAATGTTATATGTGAAATAATATAACTCACATAATTTTAAGATGGGATAGTTGTCCAAGCTCAGGAGCTAAACTTCCAGAAAGATTCATATTCATCAAACGGCTGCACAAGGAGAAAAAGATGTTTAATGTCATTTCATGCATTGCATTCACACAAGATAGTAGTAGTAAAGAGACATCTTTTGCTAGAGGTTGCGGCTAATTATAAAATCTTGGAAAATATCCAAATTTACCTCTCTACTATATCAAATATCTCAATTTTATTCTCTGTTATACTTTCGACCATTCATACTGCTGCCGTTAGCAAATGCTACATATTTACCCTAATTTTAACGGAGCTCCTGCATAGACGGATGTGATTCCACTTGTCTAAATACTTAGGAAAAATCTTCCTTTTGAATATATTACCCTTCATTATATTTCAGGTTAGAGCTATGTTACGGTTAAGATAAACACGAGATGATTTGTTAACGTCCAAGGTATGGAAAAAAAACCTCGGTGTAAATACACAGGTGGGGTCTGGGGAGGGTATTGGTGCGCAGACCTTACATCTATCTTGTGAAGGTAAATAGAATGTTTCCAATAGACACTCAATTAAAGACGAAAAAGAAGCATTAGCAACAACAAGATTGATACCAGAGCGAAAGAGACAAACATGAAGTAATAGAAATCTAAGAATCAAAAAATACGAGAATATAAGACAGCCAGACCGAAATCAGAGAATACAAGAATATAAGGAAAGGTAAAATTAAGATTTTTTTAAATGGCATAAGAAGTACAAATTAGTCAACCTAATTATGCAACAATAAAGTTTCTTCTTAGTAGATTATAAAATAGAGAATGAGTAACATACAGCTCTCTGACATGCAAGTAGCCATCTTCTCCAATTTTGTTAAAACAATAAACTTCAGTCCAGTTTGATAAACATGGATCAGTACCCTTATGCCAATCCTTCAGATACTCCTTATTATCAATTAAACCACTTTTTACAGATACCAAAGCTGAGACTGCAAATGGCAATAGGAAATGGTTAAGATTCATAATTGATCATCTCAGTATGGAAAATGTAAACATAAAATAAAATTTTCCTTTGAAATTAAGCATCAGCTCTATCAAAAAGATGCTCAAACCTGTTTTTAACATGGACTAATACAAACAAGATGCCATATGTAAGTGTGAAAGTGATTGAGAATTTGAGATTAAGAGAAATGGAGTTATTGAAAGGCAAGTTTGAAATTTATGTAGTAATAGTGTTAATTCCAGCGCGCTTGAGTAGTAGTATTTTTTTGGAACCCCAGGAAAGCCGGCAGCCGCTGCTGCCACAACATCTGCACTTGGGTGAGCACTCTGTGGTGAGCATATAGGAAATCTAAACCGCACTAGCTTGTGCGATAGGCGTGACCCAGGTCATTTATATGGATGACCGCCCCCCAAACCAACCGGGTCATCTCGAAGGGATAGAAGTATTATTTAGTTTTCCCGAGTGCTTCAATTTATGTGACACTTTTGGTTATCGAGATTCAAACTTCTTAATTTTAACTGTGAATTTAGTTATAAAATCTTTAAATTTTTGAGAAAAATTAACATATATAGAAACTATCTAAAAAGTAATATATAAGTCACATAATTAATAATTTAAAATATTTTAAAAAGAATCACAGTGTTATTCTTAATTTTCCTCTTCACGAATAAAATGCTATGATTTCGCAAATTAGAAAAAAAAAAAAAATGGTGGCATTCTTGCCTTGGCTGCAATCAAAAGGAGGAACAAATTAAACACTACGAACAATGGTGCAAATAAGAAAATGATGCCAACATAATTAAGGAGGAAAATCGTAAAAAGACAAAGAATAGAGTATAAATCAAAAATTGGTGTGGATAAAAAAAATGCAAAGAACTAGTCTTTTGAGATATACCACATAAATTGTGGAGAACAGACCATAGTGAAAGTTAGCTCAAAGTTTTGTTGCAACACATTTTAACCATTAATTAGCATAAAGGATCTTGTAAAAAATAGATATTACTGAAAGCACTTCTATTTTATGAAATAAAAATAAATAATTGACAACAAAACTGTTTATGCATCCAAGCATAAATTAGATTAATTGTGCTCAAGAACTCTGTAAGAAATTAAAGATAATATAAACTTTAATTAAGAAAAAGAGAAGAAAGTCAACCTTCAGAAGGATGAGTAACTTGCGCAACTGTAATTAGCATAAAACAATAAATTGCTGTAGTAAAAACATATCCAAAATATCTTACTCCCTCCATCTTCAAGCTCTAGAATAATATCTGGCCAAAGATATATAGGTAGTCAGTTTCAATTCTAACGACCCATAAAAAAAATTGGGAATATGGAAAAAAAAAAAATTAAATATACAGCCACAGCTCTCTATAATTGTAATGGCTAAATTTTCTTTGGAACTAATATTTCGTGTTATGTCATAGTGCAACCGATATTATAGCAACCAAAAAATTTCAGAAACAAATAAAGCTGTTACAAACAGATTTGATTCTAGTTTTTTTTTTTTTTTGTTTTGTAAAAGGGAAAATTTGTAGCCGCTACAGCTTCTACCACAATCTATGCCCTTCGGGTGAGCACTCTGTGGTGAACACTTTGTGCGCACTGGGTAAACCTCCCCATGTGTAATAGCCTGCAAACCACACAGAAGCCATATACGACAGGCTCAACCCAAAAGGCATCGGGGGAATTCGATCGCAGGTTTGATTATGGTTAAAGAAGTTCTAGTTGTAGCACTTTGCTGTTCCAGAGAACCATTCTGATTAGTCAATAAGCCAAACTATCTTAGCCTAGTTACCATTATTAGCACATGTTCAAGAAAAGTTCTGAATTTGTCTGCTCAACAGTTTTAAAACAAACAAAGGAGGAACTACAAAATACACAAACATGGTTCTTTCCAAATAAATCTACATTATTTCACCACTTATATCATAAACACTCACTACTAAAATAAAACAGGAATTAGCGACGGACAAATTATGTAGTTAAACAGAAAAATTCATCGCTAATCCCACTTAACAATCGTAACAATCGTAGAAGTTAGAATAATATACCTGATGCGTAGAACACTACGCGCGTAACTCGACACTCTTCGGCACGTGCAATGCAGATGTATAAGTGTTAAACTAAATAACTTGCAAAACATTGGCTCTTCTTATACCATGTTAAATATTCAATCCAAAACATAAAGGCAATGGTGAAGTGATCAACCAAGACCTTTATAAACTCCTTTGAATATCCTTTTGTACCAAATGCAGGTATAATCAACAACTGTGAGCTTCTTATTTCGTCCACAAAATCCAAAGTGGGATCAAAATTCAAACATGGCCCATAATTTTATCTCAAAAGAGACGAGCGCAGCCTTTATATATATGCTTGGGGTTGTTGAAGTAATTTAGCAGTAATAGCTTACACATATTATGGAGAAGTGGGATTAAGGATTTGTGTGGAAATGCTTTGCCATGAGAGAGATGAGAAGGCTGAATGTGGACTAGCTACATCACATATATATATATATATATATATATATATATATATATATATATATATTTCCTCCGTCAATGTATGTGAATTTATTTACTTTTTAATCCGTACCTAAAAGAATAATATCTTTTCACATTTGAAAATAATTTACCGTCATTCAATGATTTTATAGCCACACAAAATATATATGTGTCATATTTTACACCATAAGTTCAAAATTTTTTTTTTTTAAACTTTATATGCAGTCAAATAGGTTCACACAAATTAAAAAAAAGTATATATATATATATATAGACTATAGTAATAATACGTGAGAAATCAATATTGTCCTTGTCGTGATGCCTCCAACAATAAATATATCAACCAAACAGTGGATAGATACGTACGGGAAGCGAGAGAGAGACAGAAGGGGGTTGATATATTTGGAAAAAGAAAAAAGATGACTTATTGGTGTTTGGATTATTTATGTGAAATAAAGTCTTTTGAGCAGTTGGCTGTTGGATACTTGGATGCTGCTGAGTGCTGACCGACAGTGGAGACTTAACAAAGTCTAAAATGGGAATAGAGTCGAGATTGATGAAGAAATCAGAATATATTTGTAGTAAGTGGTCTTATTTTCAACATTACACATAAGTTACTTGTAAATGTTTTTTATGCGACTTGATAGTGTACAAAATTTCTTAAACTGATGATATATATAACTTAAACTTTAAGTTGAATATTTGTCAAGATTTTATCGGATCAAATTCATATAAAATTTAGGTAAAATCATGAATTGGCTACTTTATTTGAAACCGTAATTTGGAGACTACTTTATCTAAAATCCTAACTTGGAAGCTACTCTACTTGAAACATTAGCTTGGAGGGTACTCTACCAAAAACTCTAACTACACCTATAAAAAAGACACCACATATTATCTTTGAAAGCATTTCGAAATTCCATTAAAATTCAGGGAATATTCACAAAGAGAATAATGACATCAAATATTGCCTTTCACAAAGCCGCCGAAGTGATTAACGGATGTTCTTCCTTTTCATGGAGATCAAATGCATCCTAAGGAAGTTCGCATCATTCTATGTTCGAGAAATACGCTAGCTAAGCCCACAAATTACGAAGAGCGATTTAGAGAGAAGAATCAATAGAACAAACAGAATTATATCCACATTATTATAACAATAAAATTATATTTCTTCATATTTATATTGTAGTTGCAATTTATTTTGTATCACAAATAATTTGTTGAAATCGATATGTATCCGGATATACAGAGTAAGCAGCATTAATTATGACTGCTTTGTTGTATATATATAGCCTCAAGGAAAGTTAATTAATTCTCGACGTGATGACAGTGGCTTTTACGACTTTTAGCATAGCAAAGTCCCAAAATTGCAACAAGCCAAGAAGAAATCCTTAAATCGTAGCATGTCTCATGACGTATATTGTTCAGATATTATCAGTTCCAAGTTTCCTAATGTGATCGAGATATATTTGTGTTGAATATATGCTTTAGTTGAGTAACACACGGTCTTTGTGTAACAATTATGAACGATAAATATTAAATTGGTTCATATTTATTTTCGTGTGGGAATATCAAGGTCATCATTGAAGATTATAAAGAAAATCAAGTGTAATATCTTTAATAATTAAATTTTAGATGAGATGATCACACATTTCTCATATTTGTACTACTAGAAATTCGTTAAAAATCGATCAAAAATTTTCGACCAATGTTGGTCGGTCAGAAAAAGCGACCAAAAACCGTCCAGGTTGGACAGAAACTGAAAAAAATATATTTTACATTTATTTTAAAATAAATACCGACCAAAGTTGATCGGTAAATTGGTCAATTGTTGACCAAGCTGGTCAGACTTGCTCAGTCAAAGAAATTTTTGGATTACCGACCAACGTTGGTCAGTTAATGCAGGGGAAGCAGTTACCGACCAACTTTGGTCGGTATATTTTATTTTATGGAAAATAACCTACCAAAGTTGGTCGGTTATTAGGTCAACAATGGTCAAACTTTTGAATCACTTTTATATTTACTATCTAAATAATATAGATGTAATCCGTTAACACTTTTGTAATACAAATCATGAATACACTAACATACACTATTTATAACATGCTATATATGTAGTTAAAGTAGTACAACGAAGCGTGTTTTATATCTATCTATATATACACACACACACACAAACATATACTATAAAAAATTATTTATATAGTTGAAGTATTACAATGAAGTGTGTGTGTGTATACATATACGTATAGTCGTATATATATAAGAACACGATGCGCTAAGACCACAAGGTCGGGTTCTTTTAGGGATAGACTTGTGAAGATCCTAATTAGTATATGTAATTTATCATCAAATATATCTATTTGCAAATTGATTCATCAACTTATAACTTACTTAGATGCATCGATGAATATTAAGAACAAAACGTTTGACCTATATCGACTAAGTAAAAAATAAAATGTCTCGACCTATATCGATTAATCTATGTCATGTATTATTAGTGATGAATGAATGAAAAATAGAAGAACTAAATACTAAACAGTTTTGACATGTATATATATAGCATTAAGTAAACGAGTTAAATTAATAGGTCAAACATGGTCAAACTTTAACAAGCTATATATATACACACTAACATATATTATAACAAGTTTTATATATATATATATATATATATATAGTTAAAGTATAATGAAGTGTGTTTTTGTGTGTGTGTGTATAGTATAACCGACTTATAACTTACATAGATACATCGACGAATATTAATTGATGATTCATCAAAATGTCTCGACCTATATATCGATTAATCTATGTGATGCATTATTAGTGATAAATAAATGAAAAAAGAAGTTATTAGCATCAATTACAATATAGTGTATGCGTGTGTGTGAGAAATTACTCATATACTTAATTATAACTTAGAAAATTTACTTAGATAGATGCTATTATAATTTATTAAAAGTAAATAATTAATATAATTATTTATAAAGATTATGCTTATAGTTTATAATTATTTATAATAATTGTATAGTTAAATAAAATAAATGCTTATACTTTATAATATTTTTTTTATAGTTTATAATATTTTAAGAAAAAAAAAACACACAAATAAAAAGAATTTAGTTTTTTTTTAAAAACCGACCAAAGTTGGTCGATTTTTGGTCAAACGGTCAACACTTATGTACCGATCGGTAATTCTGAAATCAGAATTGAAATAACGGGTTCCCCCCATTTCTCTTACCTTTCTTCCTCAAATTTTTCCTAACTCCTCCCTTAATACCTTCCCCTCTCCTTCTCTATTTTCCTCACACAAATCTCATTTCCCACCCCGCCTCGCCACCGCCCAGCTGCCGCCATCGCCGCTGCCACTACCACTGCCGCCCCTCTCCTTCTCCACCTCCTAAAAATTTTAGGTTTGAATTACAACTCATTTCTTTGTTATTTCTAGGTTTTGTTAATTAGTTATGGATTAGTTTCAAATAATTAGTGTTTCAATTATTTGAACATTGTATTTTATTGAGGACTAGGGTTTAGGTCTTGTTTTAATTAATTTTGTTAATTAATTTTATTAACTAATTAGTTTTGTTAATTAATCAATTAGTTATGAATTAGTTTTCATTGATGAGTGTTTCAATTTTGAGTTTGTATTGTCTTGAATAATTTAGTTAGAATTGAATTATTAACTTTGTGTTGTCTTGAATAGTTTAGTTAGAATCTAGGGTTTAGGATTTGTTCTTGTGAATCTAACTTTTTGTTTATGGGTTGAATAATTTAGTTAGAATTGAACTTTTAGGATATAAAAATTGAACATTTAGGATATGAATTGGACCTTTTGGATATGAATTGAACTTTTAGGATATAAACTGAACTTTTAGGATATGAATTGGACCTTTTGGATATAAGTTGAACTTTTAGGATATAAATTGAAATTTTAGGATATGAGTTGAATTTTTAGGATATGAATTGGACCTTTTGGATATGAATTAAACTTTTTGGACATAAATTGAAAATTTATTTTATGTTTAAATTCGTAGAATATAAATTGGTGTAATTAGGAAAAAATAATTATCTTGAATTAACTAAAAAAGATTTAATTATTTTATAATTACAGAATAAATTAATTTGTTCTTGTTTTATTTGTATAGATGGAACGTCGTACTTGGATGTACAATAGGGATTATCCGAATCGGCTGAGATTGCGGGAGGATTTTGTAGAAGGGGTTGATGACTTTATTAGACATGCAATGTCACTTCCACCATACCAAAGTGAAGGAATAATTAGGTGCCCTTGTGTCAGGTGAGATTGTATGAAGTTTAAAAAACCGGAGGAAGTTAAACTTCATCTTTATAGGAAGGGGTTTATAGAGAATTACTTTGTGTGTACTAATGGAGAGATCGATAGTAGCCGTGGGATATTTCATAACATGGTTGTTGGTGAAAGTAGTAGGTCGGTGGAGAATACAAATATTGATTCTAGAATTCAGGATTTGGTTGCAGATGCTTTTAAGATGCACTTCGGGGGTGAGCCCAATGAAAATGTTGAACAAACTCCTAATGATGACGCAAAACGCTTTTATGAACAGTTAGAGGAAGCTATTCGTCCACTACGTAATGGAAGTCCGCACTCTGAGTTGTCTATTGCAGTTAGATTACTAAATATCAAATCTGATTGGAATATTTCTCAGGCAGCCATGGACTCTTTCATTGACCTTATGAGTGAACTAGTTGACCCTAATATCAACTTACCTAGTGATTTCTATAAGGAAAAGAAACTGGTTTCTAAGTTAGGACTTTCGTCAATGAGAATTGATTGTTGTGAAGATGGTTGCATGTTATAATATAGAGATGATGCAACTTTAGACAGTTGTAAATTTTGCAAAAAGCCTCATTTCAAGAGGCTTTCCAGCGGGAATATGGTCGATGTCAAGGCGTTGCACTATTTACCTCTTATACCTAGGTTAAAGAGGTTATATGCGTCGATGAGTTCTGCTCCTCATATGAGATGAAACTTTGAAAATAGAAGACCACCTGGTGTTGTGTGTCATCCTTTAGATTGAGAAACTTGAAAGCACTTTGATAGGATATATCCAGATTTTGCTAGTGAACCAAGGAATATTCGGTTAGGTCTGTGTGCGGATGGCTTCACGCCTTTTTTTATATCTGCGACACCATATTCATGTTGGCCTGTCTTTCTTACACCTTATAATCTACCACCTGAGTTGTGTATGAATAGTCTATATGTATTCTTAAATTGTACTATCCCCGGTCCACGTAATCTGAAAAGTTTGATTGATGTATATTTGCAATCTTTGATTGATGAGCTAAAACAATTGTGGTATGATGGTGTTGAAACATATGACATATCAACCAAGCAGAATTTCAATTTGTGTGCTAATTTAATTTGGATTAACGATTTTCCTGCGTATGGAATGTTGTCTGGGTGGATGACTGCTGGGAAGCTAGCTTGTCCTTACTGCATGGAAAATAGTAAAGCGTTCACTTTGAAACATGGTTGAAAGCTAGTTTCTTATATGTTTCAATCTAAATGTGTATTATATTATGCAAATGGCAGGCAAGGGTCAAGGTAACAATGACCCTACTAGTTCTCGGGGTCGAGAAAAGGGCAGGAAGGGAAAAATGAGGGTAGAAAATAATAGTCCCTCTTGTCCACCATTTTCAGAGATGCCTATGTATTATCCTTCACCACACGGCTATACTGAGCTGCCACAACATCATGAGCCGTACACCTTCATTCAGACACCAGGTCTTCCATCACAGGGCCATAGGACTATACGTACGACATACAATCCAGCTGCCTCACAGTCATCTGCATCGCAGCCATCTACATCATATCCACGTGGATCACATCCCTACATATCACAGCCACATGGATCTCATCCATCCATGTCACAGCCACTCGGGTCACAGCCAACCACTTGGGTCGCATCCAGCTATGTCATAGTCACAGGGATCGCAGCCATCTTCATCATCGACTCCATCTATTGCAGGCCTTTGCCTACGAGACAGTAGCTCTGACCCGCCTATACAGTCTACACATGCCTCTGATACACATGATTTGGATGATGATGGCGAGGTAGTGCATTATGATCGATATGGCAGGATCATCATAGTCCCTAAGGGTAATGGGTAAGTGTTATTTGTTATTTTTGCGTCTATTGATTTGTAACATTTTTACTAAGATATTAATGTGTTTTAATTGTTAAATAGCAGGTTCAGCCGGGTAATAAGACTACGAAGATAATCACCAATGCCATCAGAAAGCTTTATGATGGCCCTTATGCGAATTGAACTGATTGCCCATTCTCGCTGAAGGAACAAATTTTCAATCAATTTAAGGTATAAATGTTCTTTTAAACAATTTAATAATTTATATTTATGATGTTTCTATCTAATATTTAACTTTTGAAATCCAGAGCAAGTGTATATGGGAAGACCGCTATAGCGCGGAAGTGTCTACAAATTTTTATCATAAAGCTCGCAAGAGATTGGCAGATGCTCTCTCGGATGCTAGAAAGAAGAACAAGAGGCCTGCCTAGTTCCTTGAGAATTTGTGGAATGATTTTCAAAGGTAATGGCTTACCGCGGAGTTCTTAGAAAGGAGCAAAAAGGAAAGAAAGCCCGCGCATCCAAGAAGGGAGGCTCCTTGCACACTGGAGGTGCGATCACCCTAGGGACAATAAAAAGAAGATTGGTACGTAATTGCTTAAATTATTTTACTTTTCTAAGTATATCTATTCTGTTTATTAACTAAATTAATTTTTTTCAGGAAAAGAAGTATAGGCATCTGATGACGTCCAAATACACTACTAACAAGTAAATGGACACGGTCACACGCAATATAAATTATCCAACTATGAGTCGGGGTCGAATCCCACATAGAACAATATATAGGCGATAAGGAATGTAAGAAAATTATCACTTATTGTGCAATGCCAAACACTTAGAACTTGATTGTGAAAATATTATAGCTAAATGCAAAAATATAAACTAACCTAGAAAGAAAATAAAATGATCAATGGCTACAAGAATGTATGCATCAGTAATTACACTCAAGTAACGATCCAATGTATTTCACGATTTTACAAATATGAGCGAGTTTATGTTAATTGGCCACGGATAACAATTCTCAGTTAGCTTATTTCGAAGACTAACAAGACTTTCTAATTTAATTATCTCTAAAATAACCAAGAGATTAAGCACACCCGAATATAGCTACAAGTAGTTCAATCCTATTCCTAGGTAGAATCTATAAAGTAAGTTCATCATATAGGTAAAATCATTTTTCAACGTGTGTAACATTTCTCTCTCTAACATTTCTATCGGCGCAAGTTAATGTGGTTAGCTAACGTGCGCTTGGAAGCCATGGGAGGGAGGGGACAACCAAAGAAAAATCAGCAAAAGAATGCTAATGATGAGCAACGTTTATCGCAAACTAGGAATGCGGTTTTGGAGTTGTTTGTATATCCAAAAGGGATACGAATTGAAGAACCAGAAGGAAGACCCAATTCGAGAAACATGCAAGCTGAGGAAAGTAGAGAAGATGCAGATCTAGCTATAAGCAAAGGGAAATTGAAGGAAATTATTGGTACTCCTGTAGCAACACATGTCATAGCTAGTGGATCAGAGAGGGGGACACAAACGCAAGGGATGAAGACTAATAGGAATGGAACAGTGCCACACAATTATGGTACTGTAGAGAAGAGTAAAGATGAGGAGCTGAATACTGACAGTAAGAACCAAACATGGGCAAATGTGGTGGTTGGGAATAAATTGGCTATGAAAGGTATGAATCTGCAGTTTATGGCCCCGATTGTGCGGAATGGGGAGAAATTGGTGAAGTTAGAGTGTGAAGATATTGAGAAGGAGAATGAGAAATGGAAAAATGCTATCGTGTTGTACGTGATAGGAGAATCACCTACTATTGGAGCTATGGACAGATTTATGAGCTCAATGTGTAATTTTTCAGTGAAACCACAGATCTACTACCATAATGAAGGATACTTCATTATACGATTTAGCAACATGGAGGAAAGGGATCAAATCATGTACTCTGGGCCACATACAATCAATAATCGACCAATAATTATGAAGGCATGGTCGGAAGATTTTAATGTACACGATGAAGTTTTAAAGACAATTCCACTGTGGGTTCGACTACCTAATATGCCTCTTAACTGTTGGAGTATGACTGCATTGAGCAAAATAGGAAGTGCCCTAGGCAAACCTATTTTTGTTGATGAGTGTACTACTGGATCAATCAGGATCTCATATGCTCGAATGTTAATAGAAATGGACATTACTAAACCACTTCCAAGACAAGTGAAATTACAAGATCCTAAAGGGAAAGTAATGCTACAGGAGGTGGAGTATGATTGGGAACTAAAGTATTGCAGCAAATGTTTGAAGATAGGACATGATTGTGCTGAAATTATGAAGCCAACACAGCCAACACAACCACAAAGAATGATGCAGCAAAAGAAGATGAATAAGGGTAAGATGGTATGGCTAAGAACTGATAGAGATGGAGACAATGAAAAAAAGGAGAATGAACAGAAGAGTGTAAGCCTAGTAAATCACATGACAGAGCCAGAGAAAGGAAAGGATGAAATACAAAACAAGGATGAAGGATGGATCACAGTGAGTGGCAAATCAGCAGCAAGGGCAGCCAAAGCCAAACAAAATGATGAACATGAAATTGCTGGGAACAATGAATTCCAAAGTTTGGTGAATGAACAAAGAAATGAAGAACCAGGTACACGTAAAGTGCAAAGTAGTCAAGGGGTACATGAGTTTTATCATGATCCTTATTTTATTCCAGTATGAGTGTGATAACTTGGACTATTAGAGGGTTGAATAAAACATACAAGCAAAAGAAGTAATGGAGTTTATCAAATCCAATAATAAGTTTGTTATAGTCTTAGTTGAACACATGGTTAAAGAACAGAAAGCTAATGGGATAATTAAAAAGATAGCCCCGGGATGGGAATGGATATCTAATGCTAGTGCAGGGAATAAAAGCAGAATATGGGTAATGTGGGATCCTAGAATCTATATCTTTGAATCTATTGAAGTAGATGAACAATTGATATATGGGCAGATTAGATTGAAGTCAAACCCAATTACCTTTGGGTTTTCAGCAATTTATGGATTGCATACCATCAAAGGTAGGTTAACTATGTGGGGAAAAATGAGGCAGATACACAGGAATCAGCAAGGACCCTGGCTAGCTATGGGGGACTATAATGTTGTGTTACATGTCACTGATAGACAACATGGATCAGAAGTTCAAGACATAGAAATTAAAGATTTTAAGGAGTATATGATGGATACTGGAATGAATAAACTGCAATATGTGGGAAGAAGTTATACACGGACCAACAATCATACATATAGTAGGATAGATAGGGGGTTAGTGAATGCAAATTGGATGATGACAATGCCCAGTTTGAAAGTACAGGTGCTAGAACTATTGGTATCTGATCATTCACCTTTAAAGCTGATGATTACACAGGTGCATGCATAGAAGAACATGCCATTCAGGTTCTTAAATTGTATTGCAGATCACCCTCAATTCATTCAACAAGTTGAAGTGGCATGGAAGGAAAATAGTGCAGTTGGGAAGATGCAAACAGTTTGAAACAAGCTCAAGAAGACAACGAAGATAGTTAAAGATTTAAACATAAAGCACTATAAGGGGATTGATGAAAGAATCAAGGAGGCCAGGAATGAGCTACAATCAGTACAAGAGAACATGAGAAGCAGACTGCAGGATTCTGATTTGATTGAGAAAGAGAAAGCATTGAAGAGCAATTTAGAGAAATGGGTGATGATAGAAGACAGTGTTTATAAGAAAAGATCAAGGGTGCAATGGTTGAAGCTGGGAGATTCCAATTCAGCATATTTCTTTGCACAGATGAAAAACAGGAACAACATAAATGGAATCCAAATGTTAACAGATGATATGGGAAATCAGCTAGTACTGTAGGATGATATAGAGGCAGAAATTCTAGACTACTACAGGAAGCTGCTGGGGTCAAAAGATGAATCCCTTCCAGCTATAAATCCAAATGTAATAAGAATGGGAGCAGTCCTGAATAAAGACCAACAAATGCAGCTGATCAAGCAAGTAACTAAAGAAGAAATAGGAGAAGCACTGAAAGATATAAATGACCTAAAAGCACCGGGGTATGATGGCTTTAATGCAGTGTTCTTTAAGAGGGCATGGCAATTATAGGAGAAGAGGTGACACAAGTTGTTATGGAGTTCTTTGACACTGCTCAAATGTATAAACCTGTGAATTGCACTACCATAACTCTAATTCCTAAACTTAAAAATCCCACCATCATCAAAGAGTATAGGCCCATTTCCTCCTGCACAGTAGTATACAAGGTGATCTCTAAGGTGCTAACTAAGAGGTTACAAGGTGTAATGGATGATTTGGTTGATAATACTCAGGCTGCTTTTGTTCCTGGAAGAGTAATCACTGATAACATTATCCTGAGTCATGAACTGGTTAAAGGATATGGGAGGAAAGGAGTATCACCTAGGTGTATGTTGAAGCTAGATATGCAAAAAGCATATGACTCAATAGAGTGGGGTTTTATGGAACAAATGATGCATGTTCTGGCTTTACCAACACAGTTTGTAAGATGGATCATGAGTTGCATGGAAACAGTCACATATACTGTCTTGATTAATGGGGTACTAACAAAGCCATTTGAAGCAAGAAGAAGGTTAAGGCAAGGGGACCCTCTGTCCCCTTTTCTGTTTGTTCTTGCAATGGAGTATCTGACACGGAGACTTAAAATACTCAACCAGAATCCAGATTTTAATTACCACCCCAAGTGTGCAAAGATGCAAATCTTGCAGCTTGGTTTTGCTGACGATTTTTTACTGTTTTGCAGGGGTGGTTTGGGATCAATTCAATTATTATTCCAAGGCTTTATGGAGTTCTCAAAAGTATCTGGACTAAAGATCAATAAAAACAAGAGCTCCATATTCTTTGGTGGAGTCACATATGAAGATCAAGAGGATATAATTAAATTTCTAGGAATTCAGAAGGGAGAACTACCTGTGAGATATCTTGGAGTCCCACTAAGTTCAAAGAGAGTATCAATAGCACTGTGCCAACCTTTGATCGAGAAGATAGTGGGTAGAATAACATCTTGGACCACTAGATTTCTGTCTTATACTGGAAGGATACAGCTTATTAAAAGTGTTCTGTTCTCTGTGCAAACGTACTGGGCACAAATATTTGTGCTTCCTGAGAAGATCACAAAGCTAATTGAGGCTATTTGCAGGAGTTTTCTATGGATAAGTGAGAGTAATGTGTCAAAGAAAGCCTTATTGGCATGGGAGAAGGTTTGTCTGCCCAATTCAGTAGGAGGCTTCAACATTATGAACATAGGGATATGGAACAAAGCAGTTATTTGTAAACATTACTGGGATCTATGTTGAGAAAAGAAGAAGTTGTGGATCCAATGGATTCATAGCTATTACATCAAAAGCAGGAATATATGAGGTATCCAACTGAAGCAAGCACCATGGATGGTGGGGAAGATAATGAAGGCACAGGAAACAATCATGGAGGCAGGATTTAGCTATGAAGATGTCATGAGAACGAACAAGTGCACTGTCAAGACAATATACCACAGGCTGCGAGGCAATTTTGAGACGGTGATCTGGAAAAGAATGGTCTGCCAGAATGCAGGATGTCCAATGTGGGTATTTATACTAATAATGAAGGCTTATGGCAAGCTATACGCAAAGGATAGATTACAAAAGTGGGATATGCAAGTAGATCAAGAATGTGTATTATGCAAAAGAGACAACGAAAGCATTCATCACTTATTTTTTGAATGCTCATATACGAATGCATTATGGAGCAGGATGTTAATTTGGCAAGGTGTTAATAGAGTAATACAGGGATGGGATTAGGAACTGAAATGGGCAGAAAGTAGAACTAAGAGAAGGAATGCAAGTTCAGAGTTGTATAAAATGGTCCTAGCAGCTACTGTGTATTATGTGTGGCAAGAAAGAAATGCGCGTATCTTCCAGACAAAGTTAAGGGAATGGGAAACAATATGCAAGATGATTGTACAAGAAGCTCATTGTCGTAGCAACAAATACATAGAAAGAAAACAAAATAGCCTTAATTGGTATCCATGTAATAGATAGAACTATGTTTAAAGTAGAAATGAGGTGAGGGGGAAACATAGGAGATTAGGATAAAATGTATGGGTTTTTTTTTGTTTTACTTGTAAATATTTTCCCTGGTAAATATAAAACTTAATTACCAAAAAAAAAAAAATCTATAAAGTGAGGGTTAAAGCCTCAAGTTCTTGTTAATTAATCTTTCTCAACCCCAAATTATCTTTTCCAAAATTAATTCGAAGTAAATGGGCGAGTCCTAGGGTTAGCTAATACCTTTGGAAACATTAAAGAACAAGAATAATTAAAGAAACAATAACTCACTTCATAAATACATGAAAATCGTTCAATACATAAGCACAACAAGTTATTTAATCCACACTTTGAACATAAATATTTCCATAAACAAGATTCAAGTGTTGGAAATTAATACTATACACTTAAATATTCAATACAAAGCAAGGAAATGAAGAAATGAACATAAATGGGTAAGAAATTCTCAACCACAAGCATCAAATCTTCAAGACCCAAGTGTGTGTGCAAGCCCTAGCTTCCAAAATTTGTTCTTCTAAGCCAAAGATCTATTTTAATATGTAAGAAATTATAAAAGTTATGAAAAATTATCCAAAATATCTGCTAGGTCGAGTATTTGTGGGTTTGGGATTAAAACTCGTGAATTTCCATAACTGCCCAGATTTCTGCCCAGTGCTTGATGAATCGCGATCGTGTAAGTGGGGTTGCGATCGTGAAGAGTACTATTGAATACCATTGCGATTGCAGACGGAGTTCTGCGCTCGCGTAGAGCATTTCAGGGGCGGTGACCAACTTCTTCATCGCGTTCGCAGAAATAGCATTGCGATCGCGATGCATATTGTCCCAGCCTTATGCGATCGCATGCCTATGTTTGTGATCGCGAAGATTATCTGGCAGCAGTCATTTTTCACTATTTTTGCATATTTTGACTTGGTTTCTTCCTTTTCTTCTCCAATTCACTTGATACCTGTAGTATGCCAATAAACCTCAATAAATGCCTTAGTTTCTCAACAAAATCATACAAAAACCTAAGTATCAAGAGGAGATAAGTTGGTAAAATACCAACTTATCAAACCCCCAAACTTAAACTATTGCTTGTCCTCAAGCAATTCGACATCTAAGAACATCCTTCAATAAAATTACCAATCAAGCTCAATGGCATACCAAACATCATTTCAAGTCAAAAAGGTTCATTTAAGCACAATCTAATGACTTCAGTTGGTACCAACAATTAAACCAAGGCATATGAACCACCAACTTCTCACACATTTTATTTCAATTCAAGTGCTCAAGCACTACATTAATCAAAGTAGCAACCAAGTCATGACACTAAAGATTCAAACTTTGGCTCTATCACAATTGTCTTCCCTCGCTCATTCCTCCAAATTAAAAATGGGATTAAATTCACAACTTGAATCTCATGTGCCCTCACACTTTAAGAGAGAATCCCAAACTCATAAATTGTAATTCAAAACTAAATGGGATGTCAAATGGAAAGAATCAACTCTCTCTCACTCTCTCTCAAAGATATTCAAATGCACAAGAGTAGTACCATAGGCTTTCCCTTCATGTATTTCTCCACTAATGTAGACAAACTTGGTTCAAAATCAATTAGGACTTAAAAGGGTTGTAGTTTAGACTTTTGGTTAAGATAGGGCAAAATTTGGTAAGAGTGACTCAACACCTCCCTAAGCACTACAATTTTTCAACACTCAAAGTCCACTTCCTTCAAGAACTTTTTCACCCTTTCTTCTTTTCGTTTTTTTTATATCACCTAGTCTTCCATTTATTCGCAATTCCTTATATTTTTTTTATAACACCTTTCACCTTTTAAGAAACTTCCACATCACAACTTTTTCCAACCTTCACCCCCAAACTTAGGCTTTTAGCCTATGTTCATACTTCAAAATACTTAGGGCGGTATGGTGCCACAAAAAAAATCAATAAGATGATAGTTTGTAACATGGTTGCCAAAGAAAAAGTTTAAAGGCTCCAAAGAGTTGACTAGGGAGAATATGCACGGGTAGGAAATTTAGGCACGATAACGGTCCAAGGAAGGCTTAACATCATTTTTCAAACCAAGTTAGTCTAGGATTTTGCCTTAAAGAACATTCCGGGCAAGTTCTAGACTACAAATAATGCAAAAGAACTTCATAATTAAATCTCACCACAAATGGCACATGAAAACTCAAGTGGAATACAAATTCAAAATCCAATTGAAACCAATGAATCTCAAGGAAGTCAAATGTAGCCTAAGAAGTTATTTAGTGAATCAAAGATCGAAAAATAGAATTTAAAAGTCACAACAAGGAACATTACTTTAATCATTTTTTTTATTTTTTATTTTTATTTTAAAGATCAAAAACTTCATATGCCAAAGTTTAAACTATATTGGTGCCAAACAAATTACACGTTGGTTTATGGAAACAAGACTACACCCCAAAAATTAATTTATTCACAACTAGATACTAAACTAACTAAAAATAAATAAATATTTACTTTCTAAAAAAGAAAAACTAAACAAGACTAATCCCTTAAGAAAGTTGCCATGCCATCCATCATAGGGAAAAGTCACTCGGTTCCACCCAAATAAATTCCTTAGAAAAGAACCGTGGTAGAAAGAAAAATCAAGGAGTTTCATTTATACTACTATGAACAATAAAAACTAAACAAGAACATGTTACTACTGACATGCTAGAATTAAACTACAAAACATTACTTATAGACTACAAATGTCAACTAATCTACACAAGTTCACAAAAAAATAATCATGTTCCACAAACACCCATCATACATGAGCCAATACTAATCTACACAAGTTCAGTAAAAATTAATCATGTTCCACAAATATCCACCATACATGAGACATGATCGCGCTCAACTATGTCTTATAAAAAGACTAAGTGGGCGCTGCAAATATAATCTGAGTATTTCGCCCAGAGTAGAATCCCACAGGGAATTAAACTATCAATTATAGTTATTAGACTCACTTGATTCTTCGTAATCAACTTCCCAAAGGTTGAGAATAAAAAATTGTTGGTATTTGTACTCACTAAACTAAATGAAATTAAGTAAACTGAAAGATAACTAATACTGAGTTGTAAACAAATGCGAGAAGGATCTAAGGTTATAGTTTCCCCTGCTGATGAAATCCCATCTTGTATAATTCCTATTGTTTGGCCTAATTATCTCTATCAATTATGAGCACTTTTTCTACCATAAATCTCTCCAGAGCACTTACGATAATTTACTAGAGCACTCTCTCGAGCTACAGTAGCTAGCTTTTATTACAGCTCACTTTAGATTGCACCCAAGGTATCATTATTCCTAATCCAACCTTTAAACCCTCGGTTATGGATCCCTCCTTTGGGAGTGGTGTTGTTCAACAAATACCTAAATATGCACTCTCTCTCGAGCAGATACATACTAAATAGGCACAACTAATTGAGGGCCCTTCAATCAACTACAACAAGAACTTAGTTGAACAAATAGAGATTGAAACCAAGCAAAATATATTAATATAACAAGATGTTCATCCTCAACGGGTTCCACCAAAACCTTAGACTAAATAGATTAGCTACTCATAATTGTACTGAAAATAACAACATAAGAATTCATCAACAATGGCAAAACTACACGGAAAAGAGATGTGATTTGATGCCCAATTGCCCTCCTTGCCTCTTGCCTTTGCTTTTCTTGATCAAGACTCTAAACCTGATTAATTTCTCTTTTGGACGAGTTGAACCTTATATAGGTTAAGTGTACTTATCCCAAAATTCCAATTTTACCCTAGGAAATAACGCATACCACTGGACTAGCGCGCCCGCGCTAGTCGGCGCGCTAATGGTCTTACATTCTGCCTGGGATCGCTGGATTAGCGTGGTCGCGCTAAGACCGCGCTAATGGGGTTATATTCTGTCTCTGGTATCTGGGCTAGCGCGGCCGCGCTAAGGCTGCTCTAGTGGACTTGTAATCTGTCCCAGCAATTTTCTTCCTTCTTTTTGCACTTTAAATACTCCAAGGGATCTTTCTCCTTCAATTTGGCTCCAAACACCATCCTAGGTCCTTATAAGCGCACTTTGTTGCTGCGAAACATAAAATCGACATTTAGAGCCATTTTAACATCATTTAACATTCCTAAGATAGTGAAGCATCATTAGGTTGGAGTACAAATATACACTAAACTACGTGAATTTAGCCTATTATCAAGCAACCCCCAACCTAAAGTATTGCATTGTCCCTAATGCAACTAAATAAAACAAGTGATAAATTGGATTTTGCCTCGTTTTTCGTTCCCTTATACATGAATTTTGGATATAATGGTACACAAAGTGGCCCTGAAAGCTTATACGTTGTGCTTGTTGCAGGATTGAACCAGAAAAGAAGAAACTTAGTCTAAAATATGCTCAAAACAGGAGTGAATCCGGCACAAGGATCAAACACAACAAAGATGATCAAGCAAAAAAAGGGTCGCAGTCCTCATTTCGTGGTCCGCGGTGGAATTCCAGTGAGGTCGAAAGTAAGGCAAACACCCACCGCGGCTGCGGTCTTCGTTTCGCGGACCGCGGTGGCATTCCAGTGAGGTCGAAAGTAAGTCCATCGCAGCCGTGGTCCTCGTTTCACGGACCGCGGTGGCATTCCAGTGAGGTTGAACACAAGGCAAGTTTCCACCGCGGCCGCGGTCATCATTTCGCGGTCCGTGGTGGAATTCCAGTGAGCTTGGGAAATAATACAAGTCTCCACCGCGGCCACGGTCCTCATTTCGCGGTCCACGGTGGCATTCCAGTGAGCTTGGGAAATAATACAAGTATCCACCGCGGTCGCGGTCGAACCTTACCAGAAGACCAGCAGCTCAACAACCTCATTGTTTTCGCGTACTGCAGTCGTGTTTTCACAGTCCGCAGTGATCCTGCAGGGGCATTTTTGTCCAAAAATTTGGCAGACTATAAATAGACTATTTTATAATTTCCNGGTGTTGGCTATTTAGGCTAGTTCAAGGTTTTTATTGCTATAATTAGTGGTTGCAAACACTAATTAACCTATTCATGACTTGGGTCTTTCTTGAGAAAGAAGACTTGAGTCTAGAAATTATCCTAATAGGAAATTAGGGCATTATCAAGAGATTGGTAGTCTCAATCAATGGGGTTGAACCCAGAAATGGTCAAACCATACTTGAGCCCTAATTAACGGGTTAAACCTCGAGAGAGTAACACCCTACCTAATCCTGAATTGCTTGATTAATTAGCACTCAATTGATCTCGAGAGGGGCAATTAGGATAAAATCACTCAAACTACCGAGAGGTATAGAGTGAGCACCTTCGTGCATTGGTTATAGATGTATCCTAGACAATTCTCCGACCTTAGAATTGAACCTCGTTGTGTATCCACCTAGGCAACGGTCACAACCCTAGTGCCTTTATTAATATCCGAAAACAACAACAAAAACAAAGTTAGTCATTAATTAGCTTACAAACAATATAGCACACTTAGCATAGTTCAACACCAACAAATGATTAGAATTGCAATTAGAATCACTCGACCCTTTTAGATCACTTATGCACTCACTCCCATTATAGACTCCTTGTGGATTCGATCCCGACCATTCGGGTAAAAGCTACACGATCCTTGCCTTCATACTTATATAGTAGTGTGGGTGAGGCGTGATCATTTTTTGGCTCCGTTGCCGGGGAGCTCTAACGGTGTGACTATATTTGTGACTAGAAGCGTAGTGTGTTTTTATTTCCTTCTATTTTTAAC